>CM067522.1:1130160-1189089 GCA_034509495.1 Acestrorhynchus altus | reverse complement strand
AAAACCCAGATATCAAAACACATCAGCCTCAAAAACACCAACCAAAACCCAGATATCAAAACACATCCGCCTGAAAACCACCAACCAAAACCCAAAAATGTGCTGACTCCATAAACATATAAAACTACACCAATTCCCACTTCACAGTTCCCAGTTGTGTCAAGGTCTCAGTTGGACAGTAGGACTCAGAATGAAAGGGGGGAGCTGTGGTCTAATCAGACGTAGCCAGGGCTCTGTGCTGATTTCCTGGCTCCTGGCAGAAAGGGCGAAGGCTCTGGAGCTTTTTGTAAGCCATGCTGGAGTGTTTGCACTGGGCAAAGTTTTTGGAGGAGGGGTGCAGACAGCGTCCATAACTCAGTCTGGACCCATTGTTTCAGCAGCCAGTGGAAATTCCATTACAGCACAGTGACCAGGATTGGGAAAGAGCATCAGTGAGGCACGGCTAATCCCAACAGCGTGTGTATTGTGTGCATATGTCACCCCCCATCTCAGTCATCCGCACTGGCTCTGCTGCCTTTCCCTGCTGCTGCTGCCGAGATTAGAGCTGCGCAACGTGAGCAAATACTGCTGTGATCTTATTGCTACACACTGTGATCATGAAACGTGTTCCATTACATTAAGAACGTGTTATTAATTCAGGAATTCTCCAATATGAACAAAACCCAGCCCAATCATCTCTGAGGTGTTTGGACTCCAGTTGTGTCCAAGTTCCAACTCTCCATCATCTTCTTTCATTGTTCCACAACGTATCAGCTCTGCTGGCAGCACAGTTGCCCCAGTACAAGATACCATCACCACCATGCTTACCAGCTGGTACAGTGTTTTTGGGTGTGAACGGCTCATCTTTATTCCGTCAAACATTTCAGTTTCTAACTCTAAACCTTCTTTTTCGCTATCTTGAAGGTGTCAAATTTGGTGTAGTGGCTTCTTTCTTGGGTGGTGGTCTCCCAATCCCCGATCCATGACAGAAAATTGTCTGACTGCAGACAGAACCATTGGTGCACCAGCAGCTTCCAGTTAACAGAAGCCCTGTGCTTTAGTGGAACTTGGATTGTTTCTGATCATATGATCCAGTTTCCTCTCAGCTAAGAATGACCCTTTGGATCTTCTTTCAGAGCCTGACCAAAGGGACTATGCTTCGTGAACACCTACAAACTCTTCAAACGGATGATCTTGGAATCTGTGATCATCTTTCTCAGATATGCACTGAGCTCCTTAGACCGACCCAGTGTACTGCGTTTGGGTCAAGCCAAACTTCTTCTAATCAAAGCGTTTTAACGTGGACACAGAAGCTACCAGCTGTAGCCCGTCATGACCAATAACAGGAAGTTAAGAGGTTAGGGTGTTGAGAGGTTAAAAAAACTGCTGATTACAGAAGACCCCCAAAATGAACACTTGTGGCCCAAAAGTCTTTTATTTTCTATTAAATATTTGTTGTCACTCATTCTGCCCCAGCAAACAGAACAGTTCCGAGAAATATCGGGAAAATATCCGAAATTCCAATATTGCCAAGACAATGTCCATGTCTTCTGCCATTGGCTCACAGTTCCCATATTGGTACGTCTCCATAAATGTCAGTTCGCAATACAATACAGTTCAATCAAAACAAGTACCGTCAGCTTTATAAGACAACATTGGCTCTGAGGAAGGAAGCGCTGTTTGACTTTATTCGTGCAAACTCAGAAACCGTCCAATTAAGAGAGACTTTGACGGGAGAGGAAATGCAATACTGTGTTTTATCACTAAATACACCTTACAAGCGTAAACCCCAGCCCTGTGGCTCTGAACGAGCTGCGACAAGGAAGGAACAAAGCAGCCCTGCCGCTTCTCACAGTTAAATGCAGTAAACTTTGCACCGCGGTGCGTGTCAAAACTCATTGTTCCTGGCAGTAAAGGAAGCAGCAGTGCTGTAAACAGGTCACAGTCTATAGCTTTTCACCGTCAGCCACACTGGCCTTAATGCCCTGCAACAGGAAAGCAAGCACACACTTGCTCGCGCTGTTTGCTGTAACACTCAACTCAGCAGCTGTGGGCCGTTCAATTAGTCATAAACCTTCACGACTAGTTAACGCAGGTGATATTCCAAAAAAAAAAACACCCAGCAGAGGAGTTTTCAGCAGCAATTTTCCTTCTTCTTCTCTGGAACAGAATGAAAAAGCAAAGGTCGTGAGAGATTACAGAAGCCATCATTCAGCTGACCGAGAGCCCAGCGGACGTAATCTGGTTTGTGTTGTGCAGCTTTATAGGCGGAACGTGTCCCGCAGGAAAGGTCAGGGTGTTGAAACGACAGCGCTGTGCCCTGTAAAGGGGAACTTGTTGCGAATTAAAAGAAGATTGGGAACGCCAAATGGAGCTGCTGTTTGAATCGATTCAGGACATCAGACTAAAGAACAATCAGACAGCTGGCTGATCTCTTGAGCAGAGAGCCACCGTCTAAACTTGAGGCAGTCATGCTGGCTGAGTCGGAGAGGGCCAGTGATGAAATATGGGCGAAATCTCAAGCAGAACTGGAGGAAAGAGCGGCATGCAGGAAGTGATGAACTCGTCTCAGCTTGACAGTCGGAGAGAACAAACGGCAGGGAGAGAGAGAGAGAGAGACGAGCATCAAAACTTTTGTGTCAAATGGAGCGATGGGGTCTCCTCTTTTTACCCACCACAGAAACAAGGAGTGGTCATTCACACACGGGGTTCAAGCTAATCTGATAACAGCTATAGGACAGCCGTGAAAGCACTGACAGATGAGCCAATAAAGACACCAAAAGAGAGCAATGCTATTGGGAAGGAAGATAAATGTTACCACGAACAATAAATCATTAAATCATTTGATTGCTATGGGCAATAATGTGTGGAGGCATTGTGGTCAGCACCAAGATCAAAAAATTTGTCAGGAATCGCACGTCCAGAAGGCCTGGTGTCATGGTGTGGGTGCAATTTCGATGCCAGATCATCTTTGGTCTTCATTACAGGCACTTTGACAGACCAAGGTTACGTTATTGAGGTCCTCCACCCAGGAATACACACTCCGGTGCTCTATTCCAACAGGACGACGCTCGTCCACACACTGCTGCCGTCTCAAAAGCTCTCCTTGAAGACACATCGAGGCCTATCCCTGATTGAACACTCCACCCCTACCGCACCATCTGCAGAACTGAGTGAGAACGTTGAAGGTGCATGGGACGGATCATCACAGACTCTGCTTAAATCAGTAGGAATGATATGAGGTGATGACCGCAGGGCACAGCAGTAAAACACATCAGCTCAACTTCAACTTCCCACATTAAGTCATCGTGTAAACCAGAGCAGCCAAACACTTCCTATAACACTGTGTGGTCATAATATTTTGCACGGTACTGCGCAGCCTTGGCTGAGTCATCTCAGCCTCACCAGTGCTTGCCGTAACACTAAGTGGTCATGACTTAACATTTCCAAGAATGCTATACGGGCCTGCTGCTGCATTTTGGGGAAATGAGCGGTAGGCTGGTGTTTCCAAGAATGCTGCGTTTAGTCAGACTCCGAGTCAGCTGCCCTGTCGGATCAATGGCAGCCAGCAGGGACGCCTTCCCAGCGTGCACTGCTGTCGCTACCAGAAAATCAATGCGGACAGGACGCCAGTTACCCGAGCGTTGTGTTTTGAAGAGTGAGAGCAATCTGTCCTTCAAATGAGCCTCGCTCGCTCTCGCTCTGCTCTCTCTCCTCTCTCGCTCCATTAGCTATAAAGCCGCCAATGTGTCTTATTGCTCCTCACAAGTGGCGTTTAACTCATACGCCATTTAATCTACAGCTCACACACCCCTCTCTGAGCATGTACACCACACACACACACACACACACACACACACACACACACACACACACACACACACAACTGCTTGTGGACAGTTTGATGGGCTTCCAAGCAGCAGCAGTGGTGGCGTTTCTGCCCTTCGTCATAAAGCAGGTATGAATGGACTGATCTGTGTACATTAAACAAATGAGGCAGTAACTACACACAGATAAAGAAGAGGTGGAGGCGTAATGTTAGACAAACTGGGAGCAATTATCTTGCTTGCACAGGTAAATTGTCGTGCATGGCAGATGTGGCAGACGAAGTATCACCTTAGAAATACGGCAGGCAGCCGAGCAATTAGCCTGTAAAATAACCGTGACCTGTGAAGTATCTGTCACTCCGGCCTGGATCTTCCCGACCTGTTGTTAAAGTGACACCATTAAAACTCTTCTGCATTGGTTCTGTTTCTTTACCACAGCTGAGCGATACATTCCCGTCAGCTGCACTGGTAAAAGATACCTGCGTTATGATAACCGCCTCAGAAAACACCACGATTTTATGAAGCAAGAAGAGTCTACACGCTGACTACAACCCTCATCCATAATCACTAGCACAGCATTAACACTACAGCCAACATTGCTACCAAGGCATTTGGGTAGGTTTTGATTCGCCCATCCCCATATCACAGTATATAGTCTCCCTCTTTATTATTATTATTATTATTATTATTATTATTATTATTATTATTATTATTATTATTATTATTATTTATTCCAACTGTAAAAACAATACAAATACATTTGAAAATAAAAAATAATGTAATTATTAGTACTAATTATAATATTAATATATATTTTTTATTTTTAATATTTTCATTATTTTATTATTTGTCTCAATTATAGATTTCTGTAAAGCTGCTATATATAACATAATACAAATACATTTGATCATAAAACTTAATTATTATTACTAATGATAATGTTATTAATTTATTTTTTTATATTTTTTATTATATTTATAATATTCTTCTTATTATTTGTCTCGATTCTAGATTTCTGTAAAGCTGCTATGCACAACATAATTCAAACACATTGGATAATAAATTCGAACATGATTCATGTTATTATTATCATTTTTTTGGTTGAATAAATATTTTACACTTTACTAAAGTATAAAATAACGAAACGTCTTTATGGACGTTTGTATAAAAAGTCTCTCTTCAGAAAATAAATAAAACAAATAAATAAATAAAGAGTTCTTTTGTATTTTGCAATCAGCTAATGATTATTTTTCCTTTCACCACTCCATACAGCCCCCGTGGACCAGCAGATATCAGATCCACAGCTCAGCTGGACGTACAGTGTTTAATATCTATTCACTGGGATGTTTGTCGTCCCTCTTCAATCATACTTGTACAAAGAAATGTTGCTTAAAAGACCATTAAGCATTAAAGGGAAACTCTGGGTTTAGGCCACACCCACACCCACACCCCCTTCACTGTGGCATTTCTAATCAGTTGTGCTTTAAAGAACCACATCAGTGCCCCAGATGCACACACACACACACACTGAAACAAGTACAGACGTGCACACACACATGGCCTTTTATGTGGTGACGGGGGACGAGAGAAAGCCATAAAGAGAAGAAATCAAACAGCTCCCGGTGCAGGTGCAGTGTGTTAACAGATGCTGCTGGGACGGCTGGCATTGTACCCAAGGCTCCAGGGCCACTGGTGTGTGTGTGCACATGTTGGGGGGGGTCAGGATTAGTAGGGGCACAGAAATAATAATAACACTTCCAGAACAATGGCACTGCCTCGCCGTGTCACGCTTACAGGAGGAGCTCCGCAGGGGGGCCGAGAGAGCAGAGCTGTAATCCATTTACTGCCACTTTCACAAGCAGCAGGGCTCTCGCGCTCGCTCTTGCACGCTCGGCTCTTTCCTTCAGTTTCTGTTTAACCAGAGAGAATCAGTCGTCTGTTTGTGTTTCGGGAAAACTCTTAACTTTACATTTCACAGTCCTTCACAATTCCGGGCCAGGCAGCTTCAGGCCTTGGTTTAATGCATGTCTGTGGTAAAGTGTTGTGGATCAGTGGTCTTCAGCCATGCTCCTGGAGAGCCGCACACTCTGGATCCAACTCTAATCCAGCCCACCTGACCCAACTCATTACTGCCTTCAGAAGATCCTGACTGACTGAATGGAGTCAGTTAGATTTGGGTTGGAGTTGAAACCTACAGGATGGTAGATCTCCAGGAGGGCTGCAGACCACAGCTTTGGACTGAACAGGTCAATGTACAGTATATTGCACCTAAAGCTGCAGGTACAGGTGACAGTAAGCTTTCCATCATTCAACAGCTCTGACCCCTCAAAGCACGGACTCCCCTGAAGGTGTCCTGTGGGAGAACTCGGCAATTCATCGAAAATGAATCAAAACTGACATTTAGAACCTCTTGAGCTCGAGCTTGTCCCTGTCAATAATTCCAATTATTTCGTTTTTAATTCTGTTAATATTCTCTCCGCTGTCCCCATAACAGCATACTACTGTGTGTGTATGTAGTCATGTGACTATGCCCTGTCCAGTCAGTGACATGAAAGCATCAAGAGAGGAACTTGAGCAGCTCGTACCAAAGAAAAATGCTGTGGTTCATTAAAATAAACCGAAATCAATGTAAAATGTTCAATGAATCGTGATTGGTCACATCGCCCAGCACTGTTCTGCGGTATGTGGCGCCATGGCGATACATTTAATATACACTTCTATATTAATGCAATTTATTTAGACTTAAATGCTCTAAAACCCATAAACTAAACATCATGTCATATTGCAAAATGACTGGTGGTGGAATTACCATGACGATGTATTTACTGCAGCTGACTGATGTGTGTAAAAATACACTTAAAAGATGTTTACTGTGCTCTTACCCCTCAGCATGAAGCTGAAATTTCACTTTAAACAGAGCAGCAGTTACGTTCTGCCTGCTGTACGTTCTACACCGTTTAAGATGGACTGGAAAGATCCCGTATTAAGCTGGAAAATAACCTCTGCCATGTTTGTTCACCACAGTCTGAATTTAAAGGCAGAAAATGTATATTTTATATAATTGAAACTAATCTCAAGACGCACGACTGACAGAACAGAACATTTCTGCGCTGTTTTAGTGAATAACCAGGCAAAGTAGGACAAACTCTCTATTAATACCCGAACAGGGACAGCAGATCAGCAGGCATCCACAGCTCAGCCGTCTGCCATCAAGCTCTCCCAGCCTGGAAATGTGCTTCCGATTGTCAAAATGAGACGGAATCAAAGTAGAAATCATGATATCTGTCCACTGTACTGAGAGAGGCTGCACAGTACGATTCACACTACTAATATGATCACAGTCTACTAACCTGCCCCTAACCTGGTGTTTAGGGAACCAGCCTTGTGATTGGACGGTTGCCAGTTCCGTTCCATAAACTGGCAGGGCATGACTGAACTGCCCTTGAGCAAGACACTTAACTCCCCAACTGCTCCCACCACTCTGGGCATGTGTGCTCACTGCCCCGTAGTGTGTGAATTCCCCAGAGTGTGTACGGGGTTTAAATGTGGAGGACAAATTCCCCTGTGTGTAGAACAGTGGGTCTATATGCACATATAAAAGAGCCCTGTCTGATAATCTCCTGGCAGCCTGAAGCCCCTTAAAGCAGAGCAGATGGACCCCAGCTGGGGGGACATTTAGCCTCTTAAGGAGACGGTCTAGAATCTCCTCTTAAAGATTCTAAAAGAAAGTGAAGCCATCTAATCAGTTAAGCAAGTAATGAAACCTGTAAGGCCTGAGGTCAAAGCTGAGCACCAACTAATTACTTCTGCACTTCACTTCCATTTTTCCAAATTATGAGACATTTTGAAGATATTAGGACATCTATCACGATGCTGGATGGGCTCCTACTGCGGTTCTAGCAGTGGACGAGTGTTTGGACTGAGATATTTGACTGCTTTAGCTCAGCTGATTTTACGGGCAGTGCTACTTTTAGTTTAGGTGACTCTGTCCACCTCTGTCCGAGGCAGCGTAGGACAAGCTGGCCATTTCAACACCAGCTCAGTGTAGATTAGTCTATATGTTTAACACAGGAAGTAAACAGCCAAATGGAAAACAGCCTGCAGGACAAGGTCAACATTAAACATTCACCCACCCAATCACCCCCGCCTTTGTTATCAGGGCTGCCAAAGTTCAACTGACCATCAAAAACTCTCTGGGAGTTTTTGTCCGACTTATCTTCCCTGACACACTTTCAGCTCTGGTCATTTCGTTCTGGACCTGGTCTGATCTGTGTCTCTGTGAATAAGTGGCCTCTTTCTACTGTCCACACATGGTCAAACACCCCGGACTCTTATAGCAGACGGAGACGGCAGGTTATTTTTATTTGAGAACGTGCTCTTGTGTGTGTCTGAGATTAAAATGCACATCAACGTGTACAAAATCTTCTTTTAACAACCCAAACTTCAGGCTCCAGAATACCCTGCAGTGCTTGGACCCTGATGACCCTCCTGGGCAGGACGGTATATACTGTCATTTAATAGTAATGTTATGATATTAAAGACATTAAAGACAATATTCATCATGATGTACTGACAGAAAAAAGCATCGGTAGCAGCAGATTCTGAAAAACTCCCCAAATACTCTCCTATATTTAGTACAACTGATATTCAATCTGCTGCACTTCATCCACTTAAACAGGACTGAACAAACTCTCTGTAATGAAACCCGCAGCTGTTCGTTCAGCACTGGAGACGCTCCCAAAAGTATTTCGTGCATCACAATAAAGTTTTTCTATAATTCGATAAAAAAACTTTGACATTTGCAGAAGCAATTTGAGTTTATAACTATATGGAAGCTGACCATCTAACACGACCATCTATTCAATTCAAATAATAAATGCTTTTCATTAAGACCAGGGTGTAATTCCTGCTTGCACGAGGTCAACTGTTCTTGGAACCGGTCATCGGTCAGCTCCATTCACTGCTGCAGTTCATAGTCTGAGAGGCAGTGAGCACACGTGCCCGGAGCAGTGAGTGGTGGGCAGCCCTATCCGCAGCACCCAGGTCACTTCAGTCATGTCCTGCCTGTTCGGGGAATCAAACTGGCATCCTTCTGTCACAGGGCTGCTTCCCTAACCGCCAGCCCACGCCAGGCTGCCCCCTTTAAAGCTGTTAAAATCATGATAAATGAATAACCTCCAGGAAGTGTTAGGTAGTCTCTACACTGCTCATGTCAACGTCAGGTGGTTACCTCAACAGCAGGAAAGCAGAAAGCCACACGTAGTCAACCATGCTGGTAATATGTGACTTATGAGTGGAAAACATTTTAATGCACCTAGGAAAAGTCAGTTTGTTGTGATAAAACCTCATATCTCGTATGGTTTTAAGGTCAGAAACCTTCAGAATTCCTATTGGTCCATTCTTCCTGAAACATTCAGCCGATGTGGTCGAATAAAAACGCGAACTGGAAATGCTATATGTATTCTGTCCATTAATGGAACTGTGTAGACTTTATATAGATGGTGGTCTGAGGTGGGAGCGTGCACTGTGGGACAGAGGGAGAGCTGACTGGCACTAAACCTAATGACCCGCTGATAGGATCCTTCAGAGAGATCAGTTCAAGGACCACATGCCAATCCATCCATCTAGCCGACAGGTCCAGGTAGAATAAGCAGATAAGAAGTGGTTAGAGGCCTTGTGTGGGACCTTGGTGATTTTTTTTTTTTTTCTTCTCCAAAAGCGCTCTAAACTGAATTGCTTTCATCATGGTCAGCTGCTCTGGAACTAAAAAACATAAAGAACAGCTTTGGGGCAGAACATGGGAGTGCTGTTATTTTCCCCCTCACTGTGCGTATTGATTTCAGCCGCACAATATTCTGCTATTTCTGAACACGTTTTTTCATCCTGTCAGATTCATTGGTATGACTGGAGGAACTATAGGCTGAATACAATATTAAAGCAAGGAGGGAAAAGCTAGATTAATACGCAGTGCAGGAAATTAGAGCTTTACCACCATAAAGATATTCATGAGAAGAGTCATCTCGTTCTGCCCCAGTTCCAGCTCGGAGTTTAATAAGGGAAGGGTAAGCGTGGAATCCGCCCCAGGCCTATCAATCAATCAATCTAAGAATTTATCTCTCCATTCAAATGAAGCTTCTTTAATAATATCCTCCCAAAATTAAACTATCCATCAACAGCTCCTGGAGAAGAAGCGGAACGATCCCGAAATAAAAGCATGGCCGTCTGGTCACCTGAGGAAATCAATCACCAGTCCGGGTGGTTTAGGGAACTGAGCTTAAAGGAACACTGTACACAAATGTGCTAATCTGACTCACGATCAATGAGATCGTGCTGCTGAAAGCATCTCGTTTAGATAATGCAAACAGGGCCCCACTAGAGTGCATCCGATATTAGCATTTAAGATGAGCTTTTCCATCGCATGCTGCGGAACTGCAGAGGGGTCATGTGCTAATCTCAGCCTTAGGCTTTCTTCTTTCCTGAAAAAATCCATTTTTAATCCATAGCTTCTTAATAAAGAAACTGGCTGAACTGTAAAATTAGCTCGGTCAGCGAACCGGCAGTACAGAAGAACTGTAAAAGTTCAGACACCCCCACATTTATTACCATTTAAAATACCTACGATTAGAACATCAGCTGCTAATGATCCCATCATCATTATAGAGGATTTTGGAGGAGCTTGTCTTATTTGAACCTCAGACATAAGTATGGTTTGCTCTTGATTGATGAAGTGTGTGAGGGATCACCATGAAGAGGTCCAAAGAGCTCTCTGAGGCTGCGTTTACCAGTTGTGAAACATGGTGGTGGACGTGTCATGGTTTGGGGTCTCTCCACTATGAGATCTTTATTGTATCAGAGCGTCTGTACAAAGACTGACGCTGAAACATCATACAGCTGAAAGAATTCCACGTGCAGGAGAGGGAACATCTTTATTTCAGTCAATGTCAGAGACGGTAGATGGTTCTAGGAAACATCTAATTGACATTATTTCAGCCAAAGGAGGAGATACCAGCTATCAGGACAGAGGGCGTCCAAAGTTTCTTTAAATACAGGATTTAAGATCTGCTGTCAGGTTAGTCTTGGTACCAGATTCTACAGTACACCTTTAGAGGTCTTGTGGAGTCCATGCCTTGAAGGACAGAGCTGTTATGGGGGCACAGGGGGGACCTACTCAATATTTAGCAGATACACTTTACCTTTAACAAATGATTTCCTTTGGAGCCTCGCCGAAGGTCCTGCTCAACCCTGCCAATTTTCAATCCAAGGTTATGGCACTGAGCATCACAACATATTATTTCGGGCTGGCTCAGGACTGGAGGAGAGAATATGAGCTGGCGCAAAGCCAATAACATGAAAAGCAGACCTCCGTTTCCAAATTGCTATCATTTAATAATCTTTTCTTTGCAACTATAAAATGCCAGAGAAGGTCGGTGTTCAGGTCAATCACTATAACGCTCAGAGACACGCTGGTCACAGAAACGTCTGAGATATTCCCTGTATGGTGGAAAAGTACTGAAAAGCAAAGGACTGGCAAAGGTCAGCACGGGGAAAGGTCATTCAGTGACCTTCATATTAACTAAGTTAAGTTCAGCAATATTCCAGGAGCGCTGTTTGTCTCGCACACAGCCAGCGCTGGGACAGTTAGCTCAGCGGGTCACGGAAGCCCCCCTGCACTCAGGCATCATGAGATGTTTTATTCAGCAGAGCAAAGAGCGAGCATTACTGCTCGACAGGTGCTGTCTCCACACGGAGGAGGAACGCCACTGGGGGTCATGAGATGGTTACACATACATTTATACATTTATATGTCGAGAAGTACTGCCAATAGAAAAGGACTCTCTGGAGCAGATAAACATGAACCTCCTGGCCAGGCGTGGAGTAGAGGGGTCTAAAGCCCCCCAGCATTGTGCTGTGGAGCAGTGGAACTGTGTTCTCTGGAAGGGGGAAGGGGTGGGGTGGAGATCTTCCAGCATCCTGTATCCTGACCTCCCTAACATTCTTGTTGCTGAATGCAATCAAATCCTCACAGCGATGCTCCAAGATCACGTAGAAAACCTTCGCTGGAGAGTGAGACAGTCACATTGAGAAGACAGGCATTAAAATGAATGAGCAGGCGTCCCAATATTTCTGTCCATTTTATCAGCTCATACTTTATCCTATCACCCAGCAGTGCTGCTGGAGTGTTTAAACACGGTGTCCACTCACTGTCCACTCTATGAGACACTCCTACCGAGTGTCTCCACCTTGTAGATGTAAAGTCAGAGACAGAAGCTCATCTGTTTCTGCGGTTTGTGTGGGTCGTCCTCTAGTCCTTCATAAGGACACTGTCCGCTGGACATTTCTTGTTGGTGGACTGTTTTCGGTCCAGCAGAGACACTGAGGGGTTTAAACACTCCAGCAGCACTGCTTCGCCTGATCCACTCGTACCAGCTCAACACACACTAACACACCACCACCATGTCATACGGACAAAAGTATTGGGACACCTGTTCTCTTTTATGAAATGTCTGTAGTTAATTAAGTAGTAAAATAAGTACATACTGGCACAGGAGATAAGTGGTAGTAAAATAAGAGTGCAGATATGAAGTATTCAAATACCTGAGATGTAGTTGGAGTAGTCAAATAATTACACACTAGTAACATAATTACACAGTAGGCAGCAGGAGTGTGAGAGCTGAACAGGTGAATGGCAGATATCTACAAGACTGGTTTAGATGTTCCTAACAAGAGCTCAGGACAGGTTTCTTGATCCTCCAGACCTCAGCATGACCTCCACCATTCTGCCTTTTTAATTACCAAAAACAAGAAGAACCCTGAGGAACCTCTATTAACCGTCTGATAAAGAGAGACAATGTATATATATAAAGAGAGAGAGAGAGAGAGAGAGAGAGAGAGAGAGAGAGAGAGAAAGAGAGAGAGATAAGAGAGAGAGAGAGGGAGTGTGTGTGTGTGTGTGTGTGTGTGTGTGTGTGTGTGAGAGAGAGAGAGAGAGAGAGAGAGAGAGAGAGAGAGAGAGAGAGAGAAAGAAAGAGACAGAAAGAGACAGAGACAGACAGAGGGGTGTAAACAGAGTGAACTCACCATATATTGTAGTGTTTGTGTTCAGCTGTGAGTCTGAAGAGTAAAGTCAGCGGACTGATAATAATCCCTCTGTTCTGACCGCACTGCTGTCCGGCTCATTCCCGATAATCCTCACAACCCGGCCGCGTCCGTTAAATCCTCACCAACCGTCCTATAACCGCTCCTTAACCGTCCCTTAACCGTCCTCCAACCGCTCCTTAACCGTCCTATATCCGCTCTCCAACCTTTCCTCTCTTAACGGCTTTCCCGTTTAAAGCCGCTCGTGCTGGACTATAAACCGAACTCTGACCGTTAGTGCTCCGTTACTCTGACCGTTACTCGGACCGTTACTCCGCTCCGCTCGAGCGCAGTGCGGTGTGATGCAGAGCGCGCGCACCTCCTCCGCGCGCAGCTCCTCTCGCTCTGACAGCGCAGCGAAGCGCAGCCGAGCCTCAGCCTCCGGACCCCGCCCCCCGGCCAATCAGCGCAAGTCTCAGCCTCCAGACCCTGCCTTCCGGCCAATCAGCGCGAGTCTCAGCCTCAGGACCCCTCCCCTACCGACCAATCGGCGCGCAGGGGACATTTAAACGCCCTCCCACCCCGGCCAATCAGGGGCTGAAGGCTGTTGCCACGGTTACGCTGTCAGCGTCCGAGTGGCTGATGAGGATCTGAATAATAATAATCTCCTTTATGAATAAAATGATCTTCATAAGCAACCAAAACCCAGGTTAAACTGCCCGCTGTTGATAAGTGGTCACTAAGTGGCTGCTGCAGAGTTTCTAGGTGGCTTCTATTGTATCCTGGGTGGTTGTTATGGTAACCCAGGTGGTTGCTATGTGGTTGCTGTGGTGTTACTATGTGTTTACTATGGTGTTTGCTATAATGTTGGTTGATGGTGGTTGATAGTCGCTTAGTTGTTGCTAAGGATGCAAAGGATGTCGCTAGGTGGTTTCTGTTGCATCCTGGGTGTTTGTTACGATATCCCACATGGTTGCTATGTGGCTGCTTGATGGCTGCTTGGATATTGTTAGGTGGTTGCTATGGTGTTTCTAGCTGTTTTTTATGGTATCAGTGGTGATTGCTTTATCAGCAATCACTTAGCAATTACAATCTAGCCCTATTACAACCACCTGTGAGACTATAGCAACTATAGCAAGTGCGCACCTATAAGAAACACCTAGCAACACCATAGCAACCACTTAACATCATCTAAGCATCTAACTAAGGCAATTTCCCTTGTGTGTATGTGCAGGATATCCTTCAGCCATGTGTTGCCTCTCATTGTATGGCTTCCAATTGGCATTTTTCAGCAGGATAATGCTCCCTCACACAGCAAGGGTTTCCCAGGAATGTTTCAGCTAGATTGCCACACTTTCTTTTCCTGCCAGGTAACCATATTTATCATGAATCGAGAATTTATGAGAGCAGCTGGGACACCAGCTTTAGCAATCTACCAGTGTGCAGGATCCACAACAATAGAACTTTATTGACACCCCCCCCCCCTATTGTATCGTATCCTGAGTGGTTGTTAGGGTATCTCGCATGGTTGCTATTTGGTTGCTTGGTGGAAGCTTGGATGATGTTAAGTGGTTGCTATGGTGTTGCTAGGTGTTTCCTATAGGTGGGCAATTGCTCTAGTTGCTATAGTCTCACAGGTGGTTGCAATAGGGCTAAAATGTAATTGCTAAGTGATTGCTAAGGTATTGTTAACTGGTTGCTATGGTGTTGCTATATGTTTGCTGTGGTATCTATTGTTGCCATATAGCTGTTTAGTTGTTGTTAATGATCTAAGGATGTTGCTATGTGGTTCTAGCAGTTGATCTTGTTAGGTGTCTCCAATGGGGGAAAATTTTATTGCTAGATGGTTGCTGTGGTCTTGCAAGGTGGTTGCTTTAATTTTGTAGCGTTTGCCATAAATTTGCTTTGATGTTGCTAGGTTAATTGTAGGCAGTTGCTATATGACCTATCTGCAGATCCTCCTGTCTGTCCTCACTAGTCTCAGAATCACCAGCTCCGTATATAGTGATGGTTTGCATTGTACGTGGAGGAGCATCCTAAGCATGCTTTTTCTGTCCTAGACCCAAAGTGGGCAAAAGAACTGCCACTGGGGGTCCAAACAGCGAAATCACTTGCTGCTTTCAAACACAGACTGAAGACCATCTCTTCAGAGCATTTAACTCATTAAAGGTTTATAATTATACTATGTCTGTGCTATAAAGTGTAATATGTTGGGAATTGGGAATCAAAGTCTGACATTTGTGTTTGGCAGCATCTAAGATTGAGGAAACTCAAGCCTCTACAACCTAGTTAAGGATATTTCCTGAGTGACCAGCAAAGCACTTCTGTAAGTTGTTCTGGATAGGAGTGTCTGCCAAATGCCATACACATACATTTTAGTGTAGCCAATTATTTACTTTTATATCAGTCATATAGTTCTATAAAAGTACAGTAGTGTTCCCTGAAGAAGAACCAACATAAATGTACCCTCAATGGTACACTATTGATCCATCTGTATCTACCTTAAAGGAGAAGTTTGGTGACCGATCGCTGACCCTGGGTGCGGTTAACCATCTAAAACAATCTGATAGGTGTTTATTTAGTTTCCAACAGGTGAAGGTAGGCAAATTTTGTTAAAATACACTGGACATATACTGTCTTCATGTGCTATCAGAAATCTGGTAAATATGAGTCTGTGAGTGGCACAGAACACCACCTCAATTCATAAGTTATAGAGGGAACTTCTGAGATCATTTTGATGCACAAGCTCATGAGTTGGACTTTACAAGGTAAGTTCCTATGAAATCTGACATTTCCTACTTTTGGGTAGGATACACACTTTGAGATGGGGTGCATCATTGTACCGAGAGAAGCAGGGTGGTCATTTTGAAAAATTGCCCACCATCTAGGCTGTTCTAGCCACCATCGACTTTACTTGCAGTGGTATTGTGAATGAGAAACCTGGACTGCTACAGACTGGGTTCGTATCATCTTTCAATTCCAGGTTCTGTTTGGGATCCAGTGACAGCTGGGTTAGAATATGAAGGCCTTGTGGTGAGCTCTTCAATCCTGCATTTACTGTGGAGCAACACACTGCCCCAACTGCTGGTCTGATGATCTGGGAGCCATTGCATAGGCCAGTGAGTCATCCCTAGTAGTGATACAAGGGACTCTCTTATGAGAGCAGCTGGGACACCAGCTTTGGCAATCTACCAGTGTGCAGGATCAACAGGCCCAGCTGCAACATCTGTCACACTTTGAGATGGGGTGCAGGATGC
Source organism: Acestrorhynchus altus (assembly GCA_034509495.1). Lineage (NCBI taxonomy): Eukaryota > Metazoa > Chordata > Actinopteri > Characiformes > Acestrorhynchidae > Acestrorhynchus > Acestrorhynchus altus. The sequence continues at coordinate 1,172,951 of CM067522.1, read as the reverse complement.
CATACGGAACCTGTACACCTCCATTACCCAACAGTGTCTCATCTTATATCCAGACTAGAGGCCCAACAGGGCACCAGAACTCCTTTCAGTTGTATAATTTTCCCCAATAAACTGATCTTTTACTCTGAAATATCATCATTACATTCACACATAGAAAGATTCAGTCCATTCCAACATCTCAGACTGTGATCAGGTCAGATAAATTTTTCTGACCCGATCAGCTGCACCTGATAACATTCTGCTGAGCTATTCCTGTAAATCCATGTATGTTACATATTACAGTGGTAAAGCTGTATGAAGATTCCTGAAGCTGTATGTAGGTTGAGCCCTGAAGCGCTGGTGGGGTGACTGGGCCGGTGGCAAGTTTCACACAACGTAAAGTCCGGATATTACTGATCACACCTTTAAAAGGACCCGCTCGCCTTCTCCAACTCAGCCCGGGGGAAATTACCCAGTGTGATATTGCCTTTGACACATTTGTTTAGTCTGGTGCATACATAATGCATGAATTCTGCAAGCCCTCTTACTGCCCGCCGAGAATTCCCTACTGTCGAGCTTCCAATCCCACGGCCAGCCCAGCCCTCTCAGATCAGAGCCAAGCAAATGCATGCAGGAGTCATCCGTTTATCAAATCAGATCACCTGAACCACCATCCATGAGGGCCTAGTTCACACATTCTGCTGAATTAAGCATCCTGACACACACACACACACACACACACACACACACACACACACACACACAAACAGAGCAGAGCGGACAGGAACTGGAATCAAACGGAATGACAGCACTCTGGGGTAATCACCCTGAGCCCTGTTCCACACGCAGCTCTTTTCACACTGTACTGTATGGCCTTTGAGGTGTAAATCCAGGCCTTTAGATGTTCCATACTGAGCTCCATCCTTACTCAACCTAAAGCAACAGCTTGGCTGAAGGCCTGTCTACTTTCTCCCCTTCATAGATCCCTTTTATAACTAGATCAAAATGTGTTTTTTTTTGTTTTTTTTTTTTGGCAGTACTTCTCTACAGAGACTAGACGAGCTGTGTGTGCATTTGCACATCTGTGTCAGCAATGGGTGCAGCTTAAAGTAGCTGAATGCGTTTATTAGACGGGGTGTCCAGTAACAGATGGACATATAGTGTATAGAACACTCCAGCCTCCCGGAGCGTCCAGGTTCTTTCTGAAAGAGTGTGTGAGGCGTGTGAATGGAGCAGCTGTGTGAGCGGGGTGGAGAGGCGGCGTGCTGCGGCAGGAAGCTGAAGGATCAGATAGGGGGAATTGATGATGTGGCTTAAGAAGGATCTGCGGCTGCAGGCTGCTGCTCTGGCTAATGCCCCTCCACTTCCTATCAGACCAGCTAATGGAAGGCCAACACAGCGGTTCTCGTGGCCAGCTGAAGGATTAACAGCGGCCCTCACTGGCCTGCGGCGAAAGCGGCTCGACTCCGTGTTTCGGAAGGACTTGGAAGATTGGTGGAAACTCCAGTCAGGCCAGAGTTTACCGGCTCTGGGGAGACTTCTGAACAACAACAGCATACAGTGGGATTTGTTTAGTGACCAGAACTGGGACTGTCCATTTGGGAGGGGGTGGGACTCCATACCACAGCACTAGGGAGATCCATAGGGAGGCAACTCATTTTAGACGTTTTTCCTCAACTTAAATACAACATACACACAACAGATCTGGTATGGTCAGTTTAGAGGCTGGATTAGATGGTCGTGATGTAATTATTTAATATTAGTGAATTAACCAGTCTAATTTTCTGATTTTTTTTAGATGTATAGATATGATAGTTAGGGAAGGTCTCCTAGTCTGTTATGATGTGTATCATGTCTGTAGGTTACTCTGATCCTGAGATATGAAGCCTAGAATACGGCATGTAACTGCCCGCAATGTCCGTATCCAGGGCTCTAAGTGTTATTTGCTACGTGGCCTTAATCTGATCATGTAAATTTTACCGTAGGTCAGTTTTGTGGGATGTTTTCATAGTTTGGCATATTTATAGGAGACAGTTACACATTCCAGGTACCGTTCTAGTTCTACTGATCCTAGGCTACACAATTTTGTCTTCATTTGAGATGTAAATATTAACAGAATTAAAATATTTGTATGCGTTTGGCTGTGTTTTGTTAACAACATACTTGAGAGCGGTCCAAACAAAATACAAACAACCTGAATGGCCTTAATTATTTTTGTTATTTATGTATCAGTATTATCTCTTCTCAGGACTTTTATTCTAAAATTTGAACATTATGTGAGAAAAGAAAGCAAACAGCCCCTCCCTTCTCATTTTCCTCAGTACTAATAACTGATGTTTAAGCTCTTTAAATCCCATCACTTTATTAAGGTTTTAAATATACTATTACCGTATTTTCCAGACTATAAGACCCTACTTTTTCCAACGCTTTAAACCATGCAGTTTATAATGAGGTGCAAAACTTTGCTGGTGCAGCTTATATTCTGGAATATACGGTAATAATAATTATTATAAATAATGCATTCTACATTCTAGTTGGTCCCTCTCAGTTTATGTTTAAACTAAGCTACAGCTGAGTGTACGTCCTTCTGACTGCTGATGTTCACCTAGGTTGATGTTCTGACCCAACTGTGCTTGACTTAAAAATCACTTTTACCAAACGTTCTATGGTTTTGTTCCTATAAAATTGTTATGAAATGGTAATTATATATCTGTGTTTTTTAAATTTTATAGATCTTCATCATCTCCAGTGAAATGGCCCACTCGTGACTGTCACCACTAATGGTGGCCATTCCTCCAGAACCCTAAAGAACGCAGAGACAGGAGTCAAAAAAGGCTCTTTGAGGTGAACATTTTTTCAAAAGCCTCTGAAGTTTAAAATATTCAAATATTCATTTTGGAGTTTGTTATTCATAATGAATGAACAAATGAAGTTACACACCTAAAGACACCCAACAGACACGCTGAGAAGTGGCAGCCAATCACGCAGAGCGTACTCTCAACCAGAAATGACCGACCAGATGGAGGACTGCATGGAGCACTATGGGGGTTCACCCAGGATCGAGTGCCAGTCCATATATGGGCATGTAGATATACATTCACTCACACACATACATACACACGCATTCACACACCAGAGTAAGGTTTTTGGAATGTGTGAGGAAACCCGAGTCCCCGTAAGAAACCCACACAGACACAGAAGGGACATAGAAACTCTACACACACAGGGTCTCAAGACCCCAGTGCTGGGATGCAAACATACTACCCACCAAGCTACCATACCGTACATATCCTGCATTGTACCTGTAATTTGATTGAACACTCAAGTGACCATACACATAAATAAAGTTGGCCTATCACGTCCCATACAAACCAACCAGCTGCATTTGGGTCTAATCCGACATCGTAGCAGTCCCAGTTTAACACGGAGCATCGCGATTCAAGACCCATAATGACTCGTGGAGAAGATGAACTGCTGATTCAGAGCTACACTAGCATTTGAAAGCCTGATACTGGCTGAACCAGCACTGCAAGCTGAAGCCCAGCCAGCGTTTCATGAGAAAACGAGCCTCTTGATGCCGGCGCTGAATTACAGGCACTGCTCTCCCTGTCTCTCCCATGACTTCCCCCTGTTCTTTCACGGACAGCTTCATAAGAAGTGTTCATCTGTCTCAGGCTAATATGCGCTCCGTCTTCTCCAAAGCCCTCAGCCGTGTCCTATTTCAATTTGCTCCAGGGCCGGAGCGAGAGGCGTTTAATTGAGCGGAGTTCAGGCCTCCGCAAACAGCAAGGTAACGGGTGAGGAAATCGATGGAGGCGGAGGCATGGGAAAAAGAGATAACATTGATTTATCTGCCATCGATAGGGCCGGATCCCCGTCTCCGAGCCCGCGGGTGGAACGTGTGCTGTCTGCCAAAGTCGGCGAGGGGGAAACTGCAGAAAAGTGTCAAGTGGATAGAGGACATGGGGAAAGAGAGAGACAGAGAAAGATGGAGAGAGAGTGAGATAAAGCATGACGGAGAGCAGGAGAAGTGGCAGTGGAGGGCACAGGGGACATGGAGAGATATGAAAGAGAGGGAAAAAAGAGGTGTGGATGTGATCTGATGAGACTGTGGAGATAGGAATCGGGTTTGGGGTTACAGGCATTACACACACACACACACACACACACATATACCACTGCTAAAGCAGCTTGCAGCCATGCTTGCATTCCTAACCGCCTGGCTTTGGGCCCAGGAACGAAGGTCAGAAAAGGTAGTGACCACCCCAGCATAGTAATCATTACTGGACGCATTACAGGTCCAATATTAGCCGTGATTAAATGTGAAGCCTGGAGCTTTCAGCATTAATTGAAACACAATTGACTTCTCCTTCACTCAGCTCCTTGGAAGTATTCATTATCCGCTGGTCACCTCCCTTTCTGAAGCGTCTCGCATCCCGCCGTAACATTAACAACACTGGAAGCGATGCCGTACGTCCGTACTTCAATCAACCCCCTGATGTGACTGAATACTTACAGCAAATGTCATCAGTCCTCACCTTCTCTTCCCGTCTCATTTCTCGGCTCAGAGAAAGTTTCCTGAAAACACTCTGAAGACATAATCGGATATTTACATGGCAGCATTTAAACATTTTTATTGCAGAAACATAAATCATCCCGAAATAAAGAGACTGACTCTGAAAGCAATGATACAGAATCTCTACATAATGAGTAATAATACAAAATTAAAGAGAAATGGTCCCAAAATAATGAGAAATCACCTCAAAAATACTGACAGTATTGAAAAAATCGTGAGACAGTGTCCCCATCATGGTCCACCTGCGTAACGGCCCACGAGAAACACGTTCGCTTTTTATTTTTCATTTTATGAATTAAAATGTGAGAATTCAGGTTTGAATATGAGCTTCAAAAATAACACCTTCATGGAAACATCTGTCTCAAATGTCCCTCACGAACGTGAGCGGTAAAGACGAATTATCGGACAAAGGACGTGGATGTCTGCCATTCTGTCTTCATCTGTTTATCTAACTGTTGTTTGGTCATATTTATGAATAATTATATAATGTTCTTAATTTGAACATGATTGATCTCTGGATTTTTATACTAGATCATTTTTTTCACTTTCACTTTTAGGATTACAGTATGGACTACTGCCTCCCCCTGAAGAAGGCCTGTGGACAACTGGTGGTCTCTGGCTCACATGTTGAGAAACCCTGGTCTAGAGAAACGCTACCATGATGCCGTTTGTGTATCACTAACCCTTTATTCACTGTTTAAAAAAAGCAGTCCAGACCCCTGCCTGTCCGTTATGACCCTGCTGAGGCAGGAGGAGTAGATGATCTAAGCGTAGGTCTACAGAATTCTACAGAAGCCCACAGGAGCTGTTCATCAAGAGCTTATGGCTTTTATCTCGGGACTCTTTCTATTTGCCCTGATCTGTTCTTCACACTTATCTCCCTGACGAAAGGCACAGGTGTGATAAGTCTACTCTGAGTCGAGGGGTGAACCTCATTTTGGATTTTCTTAATCTCTGAAAGGAGCAATAAAATTTGCCAAGTGACAGCAAAACCGGGGTTCAGTGATAGAGTTTAAAAATACTAATTAACATTTGAACTTTGCAGAGGGATCATCTCCACCCTCACTGCTGGAACAGTGATAATAAAAACCCACCGGATGTTTCAGCATTTCCTCATGTTCTGAAGAACATCCCAACTTTCTAGAACTGATGAAGTAATTTTAATTCGTTTGAATACTACATATATACACGGATCAACTTTGCCTATTCTATCAGCTCCTCTGATCACACAGGAGCACTTTGTGGTTCTATAATTCCAGACTGTAGTTCATCTGTTTCTCTGCAGACTTTATTCTCCTCCTTTCACCCTGATCTTCAATGATCAGGACCCCACAGGACCACCACAGAGCAGCTATGATGTGGGTGGTGGGTCATTCTCAGCACTGCAATCACACTGACATGGTGGTGGTGTGTTAGTGTGTGTTGCTGGTACGAGTGGATCAGACACAGCAGTGCTGCTGGCGTGTTTAAACCCCTCAGTGTCACTGCTGGACTGAGAACAGTCCACCGACCGGAAATGTCCAGCCGAGAGCGTCCTGTGGGCAGCGTCCTGTGAGCACTGATGAAGGACTAGAGGACGACCAACACAAACTGTACAGAAACAGATGAGCTTGAGTCTCTGACTTTACATCTACAAGGTGGAGACACTCGGTAGGAGTGTCTAATAGAGTGGACAGTGAGTGGACACAGTGTTTAAGCACTCCAGGAGCACTGGCATGTGCGATTCCAAGTGCAAAACACTCATACCAGCACAAGAGTCACAAGTCCACCATTGAGAATGACCCATCACCCACATAACAGCTGCTCTGTTGTGGTCCTCTGGGTCCTGACCACTGAAGACCAGGGTGAAAGGAGGAGAATGGAACTGATATAATAGAAAATGAGTGAAGAACCAAGGACACAATGTTACTGCTGATTGTTACTGCATGTTGAGAAACGAAGAAAGTAGGACAAACCTAAGGCTAATCTAACAGTGCCGAGGAGAAAAACACCACCTTCTGTGGTGACTGAAATGTGAGGGCTTTACTTCTCCTTCTCTTTCTCATCTCTCAGTGGCAGCTGTGGTGGACAGGGCTGCCAGACACACGCCTGTGACCTTATTCACAGTGTGAGATGGTGTCAGCATCACGCTCCACTCTACAATAGAGCTGCGCTTTCAAACTGACGCTAACACACTGGTGCCTCTGACAGCTCCACAAGACACTCTTCACACTGCGCTCCGCCCGAACAGACCACGGAACCCACATTGTGGCACTGGGGCAAACGTGGCATATAGAAAACCCACTACTAGAAATGCACTGTGTATTAAATATAATATACTGAATCAAGAGAATCCACTCACTGGCCACTTTATTAGAAACACCCATCTTGTGCTTCCACTCACTGGCCACTTTATTAGAAACACCCATCTTGTGCTTCCACTCACTGGCCACTTTATTAGAAACACCCATCTTGTGCTTCCACTCACTGGCCACTTTATTAGAAACACCCATCTTGTGCTTCCACTCACTGGCCACTTTATTAGAAACACCCATCTTGTGCTTCCACTCACTGGCCACTTTATTAGAAACACCCATCTTGTGCTTCCACTCACTGGCCACTTTATTAGAAACACCCACCTTGTGCTTCCACTCACTGGCCACTTTATTAGAAACCCGCATCCCTTCATTCATCTCTGGCCTCATTCATGCTGGTTTCTGACCACAAGGCTCCTGTTGTCCAGATTCGACTGGGGTGGTGGCCCGTTCTCAGTACAGCAGAGACACTAACATTGTTTGCTTCGTGGTAGAACGTGTGGTGCCTCTACGAGTGCTGGTACAAAGGTTCCCCATCCAATAATCTCCATTCAACATCGGATCTGTGGTCAGAAACTGTACACCCGCATACTGGAGACTGCAAAAGAGGGGTTTCTGATAAAGTGGCCAGAATATTATTTGTGTTAAGACAGCAGATGATCTGAATGGGAATAGTGCTGCATCTGGATGTAGCTTTTCAAAAGGTCCATACAGGAAAGAGGTCAGACTACAATCACTCACACATTCACGCCCGTCTCTGCAGGGGAGATGAACTCTGCAGGACCAGAGCGTGCAATCAGAGGCTGTGGAGACCCCGGCTGGAGGAAATAGAGTGTAATTAGCGAGCTTATGCCATGAAGCACTGTACAATTAATCAGGCCTTTTACCATTCCACTGGCAGAGGAGCAGAGCGACCTCCCAGAGCGAGGGGGGCTTTAAATATCAGCACTCTGCTTTAGCCACTTGGAGAAAGAAGGAGGACCTGAAGGTAAGGAGCAGGTGTTTATTTCCATCTCTACTGCTGAACATCTCAGAGTACCCTACACTGTTCTGTACATCTTCTGCCAAGGTTGGCGAACCACAATACCTCATCAGTGGTCAGTTTATGATCACAGAGACACTCAAAGTTGCCCACCGCTGGGTTGGAGCATCTCTCCCAAACAGCAGGGCTTGTAGGGGGCTCCTGGTCAGCATCTAAAGCATCTAAAATGGAAAAATGGACCTGGAGGAAGATGGGGTCCTATTGTCTTTTACATCCTGTGGAGGGTCTGGTACGTGCTGTTCACCCGTGGAAGTGATGCCATCAGAATGCATCAGGAAGGATACCACCCAGCGGAGGGACTGTGATGTTGTGAAACTCTGGGTCTGGATTTTCATGTCCTAAACATCATTGTGGATCATGCAAATAGAGCCCTTCATGCCATGCTGTAGCCATAGGTAGGAACCAGTTTGAGGAACACAGTGTGGAATTCATACATGTTGTAAGGGATCTGGTAGAATCTCTTGGTGACGGATACCATTGATACCACCTACAGATGTCTTGTACAGCAACTACATAAGGGATCTGCAGGAGCACCTTCAGATGTCTTGTAGATCAATTTACAGAACGTAAAGTGTCTTCAAGGATGGAACAGATACCAATACAGATACTATCTTCAGAGGTCTTAAAGAGCTTAAAGGACCCAAAGGAACTGCTGGAATATGTTGGTGTCAGATACCACAGGACACCTTCAGAGGCATGGGCAGAGTCCATGCTTAGGTAGGTTGGAGCTGTTTTGGTGGATCAGGGCAGACCAGCAGCATAATAGACAGGTCTTCATAACATTTAGAAATGACAAATGCAGTGGTCACAGCCTTCTTTGGAAGGGAGGTTCTCTCTGTTTCTGTCTGCCTGCTTTCCTGAGGAGGTGCAGAGGTGCAGAGCCTCGCAGACCTCTGTCTGTTTAACACCTAGAAATCAATTTGTCAGGAGTGGCGTCCCTTTCCGTGTAGCCATTATCATTCGCTAATGCGGCGGGGGCGGGTGGGGTGCAGGGGGCTCTGCCCTGCTCTCATCCCACTCCACCACACACTTTAATTGGGTTTACACAAAGGCCACACACACACACACACACACACACACACACACACTCAGACACAAATGCACGTTGCACATGATTGGTTGGTTATGCTCTGCTGCCGAGGTGGGGGGTGTCAGGTCCAGCAAGTCAAAATCTGCCCCAGGATTTTGTTCCGACTGCCTGGGCGGCTTTGCTTAACTCAAGGTGGAGTAAGGGCCGTTCATATTCCTCAAGTGACCATACCTAATATGAAAGTGGTGGACCCGGATTACCCACAGGCAGTGATGGTGGGCCGCGAGGGGCCGGTCACCCGAGGGCTGGTCGATATAAATGTCCAGGATTGAATTAAGTTGCCAGTCCAGAGGCGTGTAATCCAAATCAAAGTCCACCACCCTGGGCTGGATTTTGATTTGCTGGACCTGAAATACACACCAGCTTCTACTGTCCACAGGCTAACAGACATGAGGGCACTGAGATGAACCGTGACATCATCAGAGGATCAGATCGTCACCAGTTCCCTTCAACGGCACATAATGACTCATGTTACGGTCTGTTCTCAGTGCTGAAAGCAACACTGATGAAAGATGGGGAGATGTGGCAGAAACCCTATCTAGTACCATTTGTTTGATGATGAGCGCATGGGTGTCGTACTTTGGACTCGTCTACCTTTGAAATGAAAAGCGCTACTAAGCTATAAAGAACATTATACTAAGGTACACTTAATATATACTGGGTATACTGGTCCCATGTTCTGTTCTCCACTGGTTTAACACAGTTTAAATACTGTATATTGGTCTGAGCTCCTGATTGAACACCATATTTTTCCTGGAATACAAGCACTGTGCTTATTAACCACACATTCCGCATATCTAAACGTGTCGTCCCAGGAATTTGCATATTTAAAAACACAGCCACGTCACCTACCACAGTGGGAGAAAGATGGAGTACCCAGGGGAACCCGCGCCGATGTGAAGAACACACCACTCACCTCGCAGACACAGAGCCAAGCAGAGCTCGAACCCACAACCCCAGGGTCATAGAGTTGTGTGACACATGCACTACCTGCACCATGCTTTAATATACAGTATTTTAATATGTAACGCTGTATATCATCACCGTCACGCACCTTCAGAACGGCAACTGTACCCGAGAAGGCAAAATAAGCTTCAATGGAAATCAATGTACAAGATGAATATGTATCTGTTATGTTAATATATTAAAACTAATAAAACATAGGACCAGTTTACCCAGTATACATTCACCCTGTCAGTGGCCCACTGGGATTTTGCCTGGTTCTCCTGATATCCAGTCCATCACTGGCACCTAACAATGTCAATTTCACAATTTAAAACAAAAAAAATCCATCAAATATGTTCTTTTGTGTAAAAATGAAAACTTCAGCATGGGTGAAGACGCCGATGTAATGAAGATATCTAGAACGTAGATTCATAACTTAATAGAGTGATTCCCAAAATTAATGATGGAAGAATTTTCCCAATATTTACTCCATGCATAACCAGGATGGACCTTCCGTCTTTGCTGTTTTTATCTGGGTTCCTGTGAACCTCCCAGAGCCCTCAGGAGTCACTGAAGGTGCTAAAACGGTAGGACACAGTCTCAGCACTTCAGACACCCTCAGGCCTGTTTAAGGTCACTCTTTTGGTGCTGACCAAAAGAGACCCAGCAAGGTCAGCGGACCTCACTGGCAGCTCCTGGCAGAATGACTGGACAGCGGTGGAGCGTGTAATGCCATGCAGCCAATACACTTACAGTAGCGCATTGAAACATTGAAAACTGCATTATTAATGAATAACGGGACACTCTGGGTCAAAAGGGATAACTATTGCTGTGAGGATTTGATTGCATTCAGTGACAAGAGCATAAGCAAGGTCAGGATGTTGGATGATCATCCCAAAAGTATTGCATGGAGCTCCATTGTTCCAGAGACCACAGTTCCACTGCTCCTCAGCTCAATGGGGGGGCTTTAGAGCCCTCTAGCCATGCCTTAGGCATGATGCCATTAAGTTCATGTGAGTTTAGGCCTGAACTTTAGGCCTGAAGCTTAAGGAAAACCGATTCTAGTCCCATTGGACTGGGCTCTGGGTTTGCAGTAGTGGCTAACAGGTAGACCAGTCTGCCTTTCAGACTGGTTTCAAATGTGATGCTACAGACTAAAGCGTGCTTGGTCTCCTGGGACGCTCTCAGAGCTAATGCAAGCAACTAACAAGGACTAGGCCTTTTGGTCTGGCGCTGTTTCCCCATACTAACAGTTTCCGTCAGCGCCATTAACACCTCCTCTCCAACTGTGAATGGAGGCAATCTGTTGCCCAGGCAACCCACTTCCCTCCTGGCCAGCAGTATGTTTATTCACACAGGAGGGAAAAAGGTGAAAAGTTAAGAAAGAGGAGCCATTTCCGACCAGGGAGAGAGAGAGAGAGAGAGAGAGAGAGAGAGAGAGAGAGAGAGAGAGAGAAAGAGAGAGAGAGAGGAGAGAGGAAAGAGAGAGAGAGAGAGAGAGATTGAGAGAGAGAGAGAGAAAGAGAGAGAGAGAGACAGAGAGAGAAAGAGAGATAGAGAGAGGGGACAGGAGAGAGAGAGAGAGAGAGCTTTCAAATTTTTCATGAATTCAGAATTATGTTAAACTCTTGGCCCGGTAAAGGTAAAATCCACTGATTCTTTGAAACGTCTGCATAACTCAAGTAGTGAGAAGTAAACAGTCATTCAGAAATGAAATCCAGCACGTTTCATACTTAGGACGCACACATTAGGTGTAACGGCTTTTCATTTATTAGTGAACATGCACTTTCACTAAAACTACCTTTTAAAGGGGTTGCAGGCTTTAATGAAGGCTGGATCAGACAGATGCCAGACCTTGGACTAAATTTGGACCACGCTATACCGCCGGTGATCTAAAACCACTGCAGTAGAGACAAATGCTGTAGGCTGCCAGAAGTGCACAAACGCATGGTCCTAAGCGAGGAAAGATGGTGGTGTTGAAACAGGTTGGGCTGAAGTCATTTACCAGTAGGTGAGTACAAGCTGCCACTGTTTTTACATCTCGGACAAGATACGGTCACCCAGACGCTCTCTGCAATTCAACGTCCCCGCAATTTATCATCACCCCCTGTCTAATCCGTTCAAGGTAAGCCACCCCACCACTTTCCTGTGGGTGGTCACCTTAAAGAAAAGAGTAGACTACAGAAAAATGGCCTTACATACAGAAAAACAGTCCGGATACAAAAACACAGCCTGTAAAATTGGTCTTACCCTAAAGCCGAATCCCGGAGTTCAAAGAGTTCCCAAAAAAAAACTAATCACAGCAATTCAGCCCTCAGCCTCTCTCTCCTATCTCCATCTCCCTTTCATCTCTCTCTCTCTAATAGGAAGTGCTCCGAACAGATGGGGACCCAAATCAACTCCTTCTCTGGGTCTAGGCTTTTTCAGATGGGTAGGTGTGTGTGTGTGTGTGTGTGTGTGTGTGTGTGAAAGTTGGAAACCCTCAGCCAACATGCAGCTCAAAGGGCAGGAAGGCACCTGGACACACACACACACACACACACACACACACACACACACAATATCATTATCAATATCAATATCATATATACACACACACAGGTACATAGGTGTGTATCTCCAATTATGGACACACTGCTCCTGATTGCATGGAGGGGGGCACTGTAATCATGGAGCCCAGTTTCACACTCTTCTCTGTCATGTGTGTGTGTTTGTGAATGTTCTGCAACGGTATAACTATTACCACTACTATTATATATAGATTACTCGTAAACAACGCCATAATAACGCTATTAATAAAGTTGCATTTATTGAATAATTAGTGATCATTCATTCTTTTTCACGATGTCACCGGTAGACCAATCACTGGTAGACCTGAAAATTCACCAACAACACTGCTTCCTCCATCAGCCTTTTTTCAATTATTCAGAAAGAGAAGATCCAGCCTCCACCCCATCCAGATCGGAGAACATCCACGGTATTTGTGTCTATTCCATCACTGGGGAGTGGTTTCCCCATCACAGTTTCTCTCAAGCTGGATCTACACTTTAGCCAGGTTTTGGCCTCAGATTGGCCCTTCTGACAAACATTCCAACTCTAAAGCAGTTTTCAGGTCTGGAGCCCACTGGAAGCCCTCTGCGGATTCGCACTTGGTGAGCATCAATCAAGTCAAACAGCTCTCTAGGAGTTCCAAAGTGATTGGAGGCCCTTCAATATTTTCAAGCATGTTTGATTATTCCCAGTCATACAATACAAGATCTTTCACTCAAAACACTCACTTTACAATTTGAAGTCAGCCATTAGTTTAGAAGACCGTCTTGCTTATTATCTCCAACCTTGAACACTTGTTTGTTTCACACCCTGTTTGCAAGACCTGCAAGGTGCAACCTTCCCAGCTTTCTATCCGTTTTTTGTCTCCCGATGACAGGAGCATGGAGATTTGTTTTTCTGAAGAACAGCTTCATGGCCTGAGATGATGTGCGTGTGCTCTGGTCTATTTGGCGCAGCACTTATTAAAACAAGGCAACAGCCTCGACACAGTTCAAATGTTTAGGATTTGGATGGTGATGGAGTTTCAACTGAACCTAGAGGGTAAATATCCCCATGTAGATTTCAGAACATCCACCACCATGGTTACCAGAAAGCAGGAAAAGTCAAATCTCCAGCAGAAACACTGGAAACAAGTTCTCCTGAAATGAACAGAAGCTGCAACAAAGGAAACGTTGTTGCCACGAAATCCACCATCAGGAGAAGACTGGAATGAACCATGTGAGCATGGTGAAGTTAAAGATGAAGCTGCTGCTCTCCGTAAAAAGAACATTGGCTGTCTGGCTGCAGTTTGATGAAGATCATGGACAAATACTGGTTTAATGGTACAAAGAGAGGTTTGGTCCATCCGTGAAACACGTGTGCTGCTGGTAGTTCAATGTCTGTTTTTGGCCTGTTTGCTGCATTTAAGTCAGGACTACTGAGCAATGAAGCTCCTGCATTATACCAGCAAATTCTAAAGGACAATATCAGGACATCTGGTTCAGAGCTTTGACCTCCAGAGAATGTTTATAAATATCAAATGACCCTAACACACAAGTCCCTAGCAATGAAATTTGTTGGGAAGAAGAGGATACGTGTCGGAATGGCACCACTGACCTTAACTGAACAGAAATGATGTGAAGGACCTAAGCAGTAGTTATTGGAACCATTTCACACCAGATACTGAAAACCAAAGGTTCATATACCTTTTTTTCCACTCACAGGAATGCAATATTGATCATTTTCCTCACAGCGTATTATTTTGGTCTTACGGTTTGGCTTGGTTCCTCACTTTTAGACTTTATGAATTTTTTGCAGAAATAAAAAAAATTCTACAAGCAGGGGATCACAAACTTCAGCGAATTCACTCAAGGTGTTCCTGATCAGGTGAATATATTTTATAAGTAAAAAGAAGGGTGCCTGACGCTTTGCACAGCATGACCTGTGGCTAGTGAGTCTGTAACAGAGTATTTTTGTTGTTATGTGATCGGCTGGGACTGTGCTTGGCTCATCAACAAACAAATAAGCAGGCTAGCGCCCCGCCATGAAAAACACTAGCGACATCACCATGGCAACCGGCCCCTTAATTGCAAAGTGCTTGATGGGGTTTGGGGTATATGGAGCATGAGTATGTGTGTGTTTGTGTAAGATGTGTGTGTGTGTGTGTTTGTTGGGGGGGTCTTTTGTGTTGTATCAGTAGTGTGTATTAGAGTGCACAGTCACACCAAACAAAGGGTTAACCCTGTACACCCCCGTATCCCCACCCCACATACATCCATACTGCCGCAGAGGTAATTACGACCAATCACGGCGCTGGATGGCAATTAGTGGATTAATGATAATGAGTGTGCCGTTGCTGCTGGCTTAGTATCACAGGATTTTTAGGTGACATCTTTAAAAGTGAAGAACACTTGAGCAGCAGAGAGCGGGAGGGGGGCTTTGGGTGGGCTTTAAATCTGTAGCGAGAGTGTGTGTATGTGGGTTTGAGTGTGTGTAAGCATGTGTGAGCTGCTGCATCTCTAATATACATTTATATATCATAAATAATGTAACTCTCTCTGTGTGTGTCTCTCTCTCATACATCATTTAGTCAACAGCTGTGTCCAGAATAGGGGTCCTAGGTAGGGCTCAGGTATCAAACTGACCAATACCAGTTGGGTCGGACTGGGTCAGGTCTCAAAATCATGACCAGTTTCCTGGGAAAGTTGTCCAGTCTATGTGGGATATCAATTTTAAGCAGGGTCCGGGATACAGTTTTAGGGGGAAGCCAAGGAGCCACACACCCCTTCTATTAAACACATTCAGCTACTTTAAGTTGCATCCATTGCTCACAAAGATGTGAAAATGCACACTCAGTGCTGACCTTGTGTATCCCTTCATGGCCACAGTTTAACATCATCTAAGCCTGCTTCCATCCAGCATGAACCAGTTCACAAAGAAGAAGCCGTCTTAGACTGGTTTCATGACATTGACCATGATCTTACTGGCCACTGGTCTTTACAGTTGGTTCATTCAATAGAAGCCCTTGGAGATGAGGAAGAGCAGAAGACTCATGAGAAGTTCCAACATGTTATGGAATCAGTGCCATGAAGAACTGAGGCTGATTGAGAGGAAAAGGAGGCCCAGTATTACTGTAGTGTTCCTAATAAACTGCTTGGTAGATTTCGATGTTTATTTAGCCTACATTTATATTTCTTTTATTTTGAGGGGTCAGAGGGGGGTCTGTCAGGTATGGTTCTGTTGGTATGGTTCCCTAGTGAAAGAGCCCATGCCCCTGGTGTCAATATGTGTGTGTGTGTTAATGTGTGAGTGTGAGGAGTCACTTCAGGGGTCCGCTGTAATTGTTTCTGATGAATATGAATTGTTAAAAACATCAACAAGGACAGCAGCAGTTCTGGCAGCACTGAGAGGAAATCAGCGAACTGTCCTGTGAGTGTGCTCGTCCGGCTCTGAGTGGGCGGCTCAACGCAGAAGAGCTAAAGGGGCTCCACTGTTTACACACACTTTTACCTACTCTCCATTTACACGTGTGTGTGTGTGTGTGTGTCTGTGGTTCTGGCTTGTGTCTACATATTTTCAATAAATATATCCTGACTTATATAAAACAAATAGCTGCACCCAGAAGAAAGTCTGAGTCACTCAAAGTGGGTCATCTTCAGTGACGACCAACAAACCCATGTGTTTAGGCACCATGGACAGAGCTAAGATCAGCGGGGTCAAGCATACATCTACAAGGCCGAGGTGTGTGATTTCAAGACTCTTGAAGACACAGATACTACGCCAGGTCAGTCTCATCTCCAGACCTGTCCCTGGATTGAAAATGTGGGATGCTATTGGAGGCTCTATCACCCACCCCTACCACACCATCTGCAGAACTGAGGAGAACATCTGCTGCATGGGAAGGATCATCACAGGACACCATTAGTGAACCCCACACCCCATGCAGAGACGCTATGGCGCAACCCGATGCCATCCTGAGAGACACCACTTCTGTAAGAGTAGATCAATAAATATTGATCATGTGAGACATATTATATATAAATTCTTATATATAACAAGTCATTATTCCATGTAGATACCAATATATATATATATATAAGTATTTATGGGGACACCTCACATTTGCATAAAAAAAAACAGATAAAAACGGTGTGTGTGTGTGTGTGTGTGTGTGTGTGTGTGTGTGTGTGTGTGTGTGTTATACCATAAACTGGGTGCTCTAATGCTGTGTGTGGGCTGCAGTTATTGTTTAAAGAACGGGGAGAAGAAGAGGCAGATGAAGAGGGTGTAAAGTGATGGATGGAACAGAGGGTATTCTCTCTCTCTCTTCTCACTCTCTTCTCACTCTCTCAGCACTGCTGTAGATGGAGTGATGACATATGGTCGCTGCATGAAAAGAGAAGGAAAGAGTGATTAACGATAGAGAGATGGAGAGCAGACGTGTGTGTGTGTGTGTGTGTGTGTGTTTGTGTGTGTGTGTGTGTGTGTGTGTGTGTGTGTGTGTGTGTGTGTGTGTGTGTGTGTGTGTGCTCTGCTGGCTACAGTCTCAGCAGTATAAGATGAATGACTGTTGTTTTCTTGTATCTGCTGAACACTCTTACATTAATAATAATAATACGATATATACACACACACACACACACACAGGATACTGGCAACCAGTGTCAGGGGAGACATATATACACACCCCTCTCTAAATCTTTAGAAAAACCATACAGGAAGTGTGTGTGTGTGTGTGTGTGTGTGTGTGTGTGTGTGTGTGTGTGTGTGTGTGTGTGTGTAATTACAGTGGATTGACGAAGTCAGAGTTATTAAAGTAAAGATTCAGTAAGAGAAAAAGAGATGTTATGAAAAATAAGAGAAAGAACAGATAGAAGAAGGCAGGGAGGTGAAGAGTTAGCAAGAGAGAGTGATAGAGTGTGTGTGTGTGTGTGTGGGGTAGGAGAGATAGGAAAGAGAGGAAAGAGAGAGTTTAGGACTCTGGTGTGAGGGATGGTTTTGAGTTGCTGAAAGCCTATTTACAGCAAACTGTGATTCTTACACTCACAACATGCCCTCTCTCTGTCTGGTCTTTTGCTGAGTGAAAGATAACCATAGCCACAGAGGGATGAGAGATATGTACAAAAGGAGATCACACTTCTTAAACTGTCTCTCTCTGTTACACACATACATTATCTGTCCTGTCTTTGTACAGTATGTACAGTATATGGTGTGTTAGTGTGTGTTGTGCTCGTATGAGTGTTTCTCACTAGGATCACACACACATGTGCTGCTGTAGTGTTTCTAAACACTGCTCCACTCACTGTCCACTTATCAGGATCTTTCCTACAGAGTGTCTCCACCCTTGTAGATGTAAAAGTCAGTATTGTAGCTCTCATCTGTTTCTTACTGAAGCTTGTGTTGGGTCGTCCTGTCCTTCATCATGCTCACAGGACGCCTGTCGGGCTGGATCGCTTTCTGGTTGGCTGACTGTTCTCAGTCCAGCAGAGACATTGAGGGTTTTACACACACATTAACACACCACCACCATAAAGAGTGTCACCACCAATTACTCCACATCATATATATATATATATATATATATAGTTCCTGGTCTGTGTGTGTGTGAGTGTGTGTGTGTGTGTGTGTGTGTGTGTGTGTGTGTGTGTGTGTGTGAGTGTGTGTGAGTGTGTGAGAGAGAGAGAGAGAGTAGAGAGAGAGAGAGAGAGAGAGAGAGAGAGAGAGACCTCAGATCTAGTTGTATAGGAGCAGGCCTTTCCCAGAGGCTGGCCCTGTCATAATCTACACACAGCCATGCAGCAGTGGAGACGACAGGAAATCACTAACACACGCACACACACACACACACACACACACACACACACACACACACACACACACACACACACAATAACACACAGCCAAGATTTTTGTCTCAATTATAAACTCACTTCCAGCCTATAATGTTGGGGTTATATTTAAATCTCTCTCTCTCTCTCTTGTTTTCTCTCTCTGCTTTTATTGATATTAATACTGATAACTCTTCATACGGTGTGTCTAAACCAATTGATCACTAACAAAACAACAGCTACAAGCACCTGTTTTCAGTCTCACTCGCTTTCTCTCTGAAACGAGTCCTATATGACCTTTGACCCTGCCACTCTGTGTGAATGTCCATCCTGCTGAGAGCAGCACACACAACCTTCAGGGTGATGAGGGTCATTCACAAACAAACCCGGATCTGAATGCTCTCCTCAGATAACACGGACAGCCGCCCAAACACTGACGTCAGTCCAGACACACATCCTCATCCCAGTGACAAAGCCATGGCCACTTTATTAGAAACACTTCCCTTGGGCTTCCACCACCTGGACACGTTGCTTTATCATTTAAAATGGACAAGCACAAGAATCTGAGACAACTCAAGGGTCAAACAACTCCAAACATCAGACAGGTCTTCTGGGGTGTTCCTGGACTGCAGTGGTTGGTACCGCCCAAAAATTCTCCAAAGAAGGACAACCAGTGAACTGCTGACAGGTTCAGAGATGCTCAAGGATATCACCCTTTACAGGACTTAAAGGACCTGCTGTAATGTCTTGGTTCCAGAAACCAGAGGACACCTTCAGAAGTCTTGTGCAGTCCACGCTTAGACGGGACAGAGCTGTGGTAGTGGAGCAGGTGAGTATATGTAGCTAGCTAAGAGCTTCCATTGCTCGAAGTTCATCCTGCTGGTTGTGGTGTTCCCTGCCTTCAGACTGGCCTTCAACTTGGACTCAGAAGGACCTGACTCCGCCAAGGTCACATTTTTCTTATTTCCTCAGGGCTTTGATGTCCATCGCCTGTTGGGTCGCTTGGACGACACTGCATTGACTGTAGACGACCAGCAGCTGCTGTTTGGTCTGCTGATCGAGTGGGTGGCTGTGTGTGTGTGTGTGTGTGTGTGTGTGTGTGTGTGTGTGTGTGTGTCGGGGGGTTTGTTGTTTAGCAGTGCAGATGTTAGTGATCACATTCTATCCAGAGTCCTGCAGAATAAAGTTATATTAAATACAAAAGTGAAAAAAAAAAGATATAAATGTAGACTATCATCAATTTTGATCTCACTCCTGCAGATGGTGTGGTAGGGGTGGAGTGTTGATGTTGCACCCACAGCATCCCGCACATTTTCAATCAAGGACAGGTCTGGAGATGCAGAGATGATTGGATGGTCACCTGCACTGAAATAAAAGCAGGAAGATCAATGAAGAAGACCCGTAGCCATTCTCAGAGACTTCATGACAGTCTGGCAAGACACCATTGCAGCCTTTGGCGATGTTGATGTGGAGTTAAGGGGACTTTTAATAATGGTCTGCATGTCACTGGTGCCAATAAAGTGCTATGGTAATATCCACATGACTGGTATAGTGATCAATATGTCAGGAGGACCATCTCCCTTCTCTGATCCCGATGATGTGACCCCTCTCAAAATTTTCCAGCTGCTGGAATTGCTTTCAGACTCTTCTCTGAGGCATACTTCACTTGCAAAGGAGGCTACCAACACAACAGCATGAGTCAGAAGAGATGACCATATACAGGGGTTGGACAATGAAACTGTACACCCAGTCATTGTAGGAGGCGTTTCATGGCTGGGTCTGGGAGCAGCCTGGTGGTCAATTCTCCTTCATTAACTGCACCAGTAAGAGCAGAGTGTGAAGGTTCAATTAGCAGGTAAGAGCATAGTTTTGCTCAAAATATTGCAATGGACACAACATTATGGGGGGGACATACTCAGAGTTCAAAAGAGGACAAATCTTTGTTGGTGCACGCTTTGCTGAAGATTCGTGACCAAGACAGCAAGTCTTTTGTGATGTATCAAGAGCAACGGGTATCCAGGGTGACAGTCAGGCACTACCTCAAGAAGGACCCACTACATCCAACAGACTTAACTGTGGACTAAAGAGGAAGCTGCTATTCCGAAAGGATGTTGGGGGTGTTAACCTGATTGTATCCAAACAATGTCATTCGAAAAACTAATTGATGCTGTATTGGCTAGTAAAGGAGGCCCCTAGAACACTGCATTTCCAATCTCACTATTGTGGTCTAAAACCAGGAAGTTTAAAGCCATTGTCCAAACTCCCAGTATATTCGTGAGGTTGCATCATAATACAGCACAATGAATAATATAACATTTATTCTGTCTATATATATACGTCTCCTTATGATAAACAATCTTAGCGATTCTATAGCAGTATCAGTTGTGTGGTCATTTGGTGGTCTAGATTTTAGGAAGTCCAATATCCATTGCCTCCTGGACCGCTGCCCAGAACCTGTTTATGTTCCTAAGCGGGTTCGTCTATATTACCGCAGACGACTCACTGCTACGACAAGACGCTGACCACAGCTGCCCAGCCAATAATCTGTATCCATCTTTCTCTTCTTCATCTGTTGATTCTGAAGAGCATTTATGGCCCCCAGTGTGTACATTTTGAACCTCTGTTTTGAAGATGAAGGGCAACACCCTCCTGAAGATCAGACTGGAGCTCCGAACATCAAACAGCAACAGAGGATGAGGAGCGTCACACTAATGACACAGAAAACACACCGGGAATGAAAGAGAATTCACTAGATGCGCGTCGGGAGAGAGACGAAGGGGGCCCACACACACACACACACACACACACACACACACATTGAAACCTGGGTGAGGGGGCACTGACTGTTACACAAACAGTGTGTGCCTATTAAAATGGGATGAGAAAAGGTGGTAAAAAGTGTGTCAACCTGTGTGTGTGTGTGTGTGTGTGTGTGTATGTGTGTGTTTGTGTGTTTGTGTGAGTAGAGAGAGTGAGATGGACTGAGCGAGAGTGTGTGTGAGAACATGTGGGTATGAGTGGGAAAGGTTGTGTGTGTGTTTGTGTGTGTGTGTGTGTGTGTGTGTGTGTGTGTGTTTGATATGACAGCTGGTAATGAGGTCTTTTGATGTAGCAGATGAAGAGAGAGGCCTCTGGAGGAGAGAGAGAGAGAGAGGTGAAGAGAGGCCACACACACACACACACAGACACACACACACACACACACACACACACACACACACACACACACATGCACACACACCCCACAAACATATTGCCTCCACACAAAACACATTTACCAGCTGTTAAGCTTTCTAAGCATAAGTAGATGTAGTCGTGTGTCTGGTTTTATTTTAATGCAGAAAATGCTGCTATAAATACATTGAAATTACGTTAAAATAATGTTTCGATGTGATTTAATTTATGATAAATGTAGTTAAATGCTTTTTAATGCCTTTTAAATGTTATATTATTGGAATATTATTAAATGCAGTGCAGGTTTCTAGACTGTGTGTATCCAGGTGGTTGTTCTGGTGTTCCACATGGCTGATAGGGTGTAGCTAGATTCATCACTCAACTAGGCTGCTATTTCAGGCAGGTCATATGGTATCACAGATGGTTACAAAGGTGTGGGGTTACTTGCTATGGTGGTGTGTCATTTGTGGTTGTTATGTTAGTGGTAGTGGTAGACTGGTGTCTCGGGGTTGGTAGGTGGATGATTTGGTGCGTCAGGTTTCAGGTGGTTTCTAGGGTGTAGCTATGACGTTAGAGATGGGTGACAGAGTGCTGCTGTGCAGTTGATGTGGTAATTGTAGGTGGTCAGTAGGGTCATATTTGGGATGCACGTGCTAAATGCTGATGTTGTCTACATCTGGAGATAAAGAGGGAATCTCCAAAGCACGTGGAGCTCCGTAGACGGCATGAGCAGAAGAATCCAGAGTACTGATGCTGTAAATGGTCTGGGTTAATACCACGTTTTGCAGATTCTTAGGAAAAAAACAAACGTGACGTGGAATAAAGGATGAAAACTCATAACTGTTCTCGAACCTTTAAAATGGCTGCAAACAAAACTATGAAATCACAGGAATGAGATCTATGAAAAACATGATGAACATGAAAAGGTTTGATCACATGAAGGTGATTGTGTGAAAACCAGGAATATGTGTGATATTAAGAAATGTGAGGAATGAAAACTGGGTTCCCCCTCCCCCCGTCCTGCCGTTCGAGGGTCCGTCCTCGGCCTGCAGACCCTCAATGCCAGTCAGACGGAATGTGATTTCAATCTCAGTGAAGAGAAGAGCTTCCTGAGGTATTTGTTAATCAAAGCGAAGGGCGGCGTGGAGGAGTGTCATCATGGCCTCAGTTGCTTCCAGAACCAGCCAATACTTCAACAATCAAGACATTGCCCCATGAAAAGGTTTCGCCTGCTACAAAGGGTTCTGTGTTCCGGTTAACATATTCTAGGCTCCGATTAAAACGCTTTTGTCCCTTGTTAAAATGTTCTAGGTCTGATTAAAAGGTTCTGTCCCTTGTTGAAATGTTCTAGGCCTGATTGAAAGGTTCTGTCCCTTTGCTGAAATGGAAAGTTCTAGGCCTGATTAAAAGGTTCTGTCCTCTGTTACTGCGTTGTAGGTCTGGTAAAAATATTATATGCCTAGTTAAATGTTTCTACGCCTGAATTAAAGTTTTCTGAGCCTGGTTACAAAATTCTGTGCCTAGTGAGCAAGGTTCTCACCCTGGTTGAAAGAGGTCAATGTCTTATTGAAAGGTTCTATACATGATTAAATGGTTCTAGGTCTAGTTAGAATGTTCTAGAATGGAATAACTGTAACTTTTTTTTATATTTTATGGAGAACCTAAAGGTGTTCTACTGTTGTTAGTAGTTTCTGTTGTAAGTACCTCTACTCTAGTTTTCACCAGGTTTTGGAACATAGCTGTGAGGATTTGATTGAGCCACAGGAGCATTAGTGAGGCATTAGCTGGGGGAACTGTATTTGACCTTGTCAGCATTAGTGAGAGATGTCATCACAGCAGCACGGTCAGACCCACTGGCCTCGCAACCGGGCTTTAATCCAGAACTAAACAGCGTCTCTGCCGTGAAATGAGGCACATTACCGCCCGCGGCCTCCGTAAAGTGGATCAGATACACTCCACAGTTCCTCTGCAGGGATAACCTTCCACACAGACACAGGAACATCAGCCGTAACCGCTGGAAAAGGCCACTTTCCACCAGCACTTGGACTCTTGACATACATCTGCATCAGGGTTACAAGGAACCAGAAGCAGCTTTTAAAAGCTGAACTGGATTTTTTTCGAGATAAGACTGATAATCTGATACATGATCGACGGTATAGAGATGTTTCAGAATTTACTTTAACCTTTAGAACCCAGTAGGTCAGTTTAGTGGGATGTTTTTGTAGTTTGATCTACTTTTATCCAACAAAAAATTAGAAAAGAACTTTTAAGAGACAGTCACACACACTGTCATTTTTAGAAGATCCCCGGCGACTCGAATGTCTCTGTTAAATATCTGTATGAATCTGACTGTGTTTAGATCAAAAATGTACTTGCGCCTACAATGTTTGTGTTTACATACTTTATATGTTCCTAAAAAAATCATGTTTAAATGCCAAAGGAGCTTCCAGTGCATGTTTACTGCTCTGTGTGTACAATGTGTACGTGTTCAACCTACATACAGACTCTGACTGATCAGAGGGGCGGGGGCTGATGACATCACTGACCTAGATTTTGAGGAAAATTCGAAGGGAGGGGCTGTTTGTTCTCTTTCTATGATCACACAGTAATACATGCACACACGTACACACACACACACACACACACACACACGTACACACACAAACAAAAATAAAACAGACATTCAGGCTGTGTGTGTGTGTGTGTGTGTGTGTGTGTGTGTGTGTGATCTCTCTCATGGCCGAGCTCTTGGAGTGTTTTGTCAGGTTCCAGTTTATTTTCCGTCGCGACAGGCCCTCGGCCTCCTCTCAATCCATATTTCATGGCAGAGCATTAGGCGCCGTGGCAACGGGCCGCAGGGGCCAATGAGGACACAGCGGGGAGCTCCAGCTGTGCAGCTCAATTTACCCACAGGCCCTTGCTGCTGCCGCCCGGGCTTCACCGGCAAGTGCACTTCCTGCCAAACAGAGTCAGCAGGGGAGAGAGAGCAGGCGAACCTGCAGACCTCCACCATCCACACACACACACACACACACACACACACACACACACACACACACACACACACACTACTTAACCCAATTAACCTTTACTGCCATCCAAACTCTCCAAACACACCATCTGTACTCCCTTCAGTCAAACACCACAGCCTTACAATGGTCTTGCTCTGCTGGTCGGCCTGCAGACTCCAATAACGGAAGCAGATGTCTGAAGCTCTGAAAGCTCCCTCAGAAAGTTTCTACGACGCTTATGAACACACTGTCTGATCCCTGACTCACTGTTTTAGCAGAGTTCTGAGAAGATTTTGGCCCTAAAACATGTTTTTAAAATCACATATCATGAACATGGTGTTGTGTGGAAAAAAAGTAGTGCCCAAAGAAGATACATTTTCAGATTCAGTTCTGATTTGCCCCTGTTTTACCATCATCATCATCATCATCATCATCATGATAATCATCATCAAGTTCTTTTTTACACATGTATGTATCAGTATTATCCCTTCTCATGATTTTAATCTGAAATTAGAACACAGTGTGAGCAAAGAAAGAGAGCAAACAGCCCCTCCCTTCTCCTTTTCCTCTATAACCCAATATCTGGGTCAATTATGTCATCAGCCCCGCCCCCTCCCTCTGATCAGTCATAGTCTGTATGCAGGTTGAGCATCAGCCCCGCCCCCTCTCTCTGATCAGTCACAGTCTGTATGCAGGTTGAGCATCAACCCCGCCCCCTCTCTCTGATCAGTCACAGTCTGTATGCAGGTTGAGCATCAGCCCCGCCCCCTCTCTCTGATCAGTCACAGTCTGTATGCAGGTTGATCATGTACACGTGGATTTAATTTAGTTGGAAACGAGTGAATTTTTTGCTGTGTTTTGAGCTGAATTACTCACTAATAAGTCATCTCACAATGATCAGACCACGGTTGTATAGGGGAAGTCTTTTAGTTTGTTATGATACGTGTATCATGTCTGTAGGTTACTCTGATTCTGGGTTATGAAGTAGAGAATGCGGCATATAACTGCCCGCAAAGTGCGGCTCTCGGGTTCTAAGAGATAAAGAGGTATGTAGAGACAGTACACACAGCATACTGTAACTCTAAGGCCTTCCACTTTTTGAGAACCGTTGTGGGTGTACCTTAATGGCTTTCTATCTGTCAGCTTCCCAAAGGCGCGCACTGCAGATGTATTTATGGACTTGTTCCACCAACAGAACTAGTGAAAGGATGCACGTGAGAATGTGAATGAATTGCATTTGAAATTCGGAAGGGTAAATAGTGACAGTGGGAAACTGTACATGCCCTGATGGACTGATGTTTGAGAAGCCTTATGGGCGTACCCTAATGGCTTTCTAGATGTATCTTGTCAAAGGCGCACATTGCAGATCTAATTACGGGCTGAGCTCGGGCGTCTGGACCTGTTCAGCTCTCTTGCTGCTGCAGATCAATGCGTCTCGCTGCCTATCGACCTCCACGGCTAGCCGGCTTCAAAGCATTGAGGTGAACAAAAAACACAAAATATCCCTGAAGTCTACTTGGACATGGTGGTGGTGGTGGTGGATGGGTACCATTAGTTAAATATTTAGTGTGGCTTTATCGTCCAGTCCATAGAAATGAGCACAATTAGCTTCTCCTATTGAAAAGGTCTGAATCAGCAGGGGACCGTAAATCAATCCACATCAGACATCAGGAAAGAGAAAAACTGGGGTTAAATGGATCAATGGATTTCAATCAATGTATCTAATGGAGGGCTGATTCTTTGTGGTGCACCATGAGTTCAAAAGGCGATTCTATATAATGCTACAGTCCGGTTTCTGCCTGTCAGAACCAATCAAGGTCAGGCCGAGGCCTTGAACAGCCGAGTGAATGCATGTCCGCACATTACCCAAAGCACGGCTGAAGATCGAGGCAGGAGCTGGACGTCTAATGAAATTATACTGATTGGACAGGTTCAGCTTCTCTGCCTTTATCTCTGCCTTTATCTCTCCCTCACTCTCTCTCTCTCTCTCTCTCTTTGGAAGACGACGTCTCTCCTTCTGCTTTGCAGATGGAGGGCAGATGGCTGGTGCTGAAGCCATGGCGGGTTTCCATTTCTTTAAGGTCAACAGCCCTTCCTGTGAGATCGAGAAAGACAACATAAATCAACATTCAACTGGAAAGTAAACGTGCAGACTAGACTGGTGGTTGAATCGGTCAGATACATATTAACCCTTTGAACCCTCGGCCAATATTGTGGGATGTTTTCATACATTGACGTACTTTTGTTCACCAAAAAAAGTATTTATAGGAGACAGTCAGAGATACCAGATCCTAGGCTTCTCAAATGTGTTTTCACTGGGATGTAAAAACTAACAGAATTTAGATATTTGTATAAATTTGTCTCAATTTGATTTTAAGACCAGAAAAATATTTTATATTTCAAAAATCCTGTTGGAAATTGATCATCCAGACTGTGAGAACTTGATGATTTATTTGTACTGATTAGATTGACAAGTATACTTAGAATAATGCATCAAAATACTTTACAAATAAAACAATAAAACAATGTAAATATCATTTTTTATATTTTGGTTATGTATGTATGCATGTATATATGTATCAGTATTATCCTTTCTCAGGACTTTTATTCTGAAATTTGACAGCAAACAGCCCCTCCCTTTTAATTTTCTACTGTAACCCAATATCTGGATCAGTGACATCATCAGCCTCGCCCCCTCTATGTGATCAGTCAGAGTCTGTATGCAGGTTGAGCATCAGCCCCGCCCCCTCTCTCTGATCAGTCAGAGTCTGTATGCAAGTTGATCATCAGCCCCGCCCCCTCTCTCTGATCAGTCAGAGTCTGTATGCAGGTTGAGGTTAAATCTTGTAGGTGTTATGATATGTGTATCCTATCTGTATGTTACTCTGATCCAGAGTTATGAAGCCTAGAAACAGCAACTGCCAGAAAAGTGTGGCTCTCGGGTTCTAAGAGTTGAGAAGCTTGCCTCAGTTTCCAAAAGCAGAAACAGAAGTTTGATGTGGCAGGTGGATCTTACAGGTGATTTCCTGATAAATGGAGAGATGCTACAGATGATGTGGATTTAAACCTGGATAAAATGACATCAAAACTTCTTCCTTCTCTTCTAACGAAATTCGGTGGAGTTGCCCTTTCAATCAGGTGGTGTGCAGCTGGGGATTTTCCACGTCAGATGTGTTCTTATTACAGGAAATGGTTCATGTGGTTTAGGTAAGGGGTGCAGCACCTGTGCACTGGCAGGAGGCATGGCATGACCCACTGTGAATTCTCCAGACAATTACCTGCTCTATTCACACATGGTCTCACTCGGACATTACCCAGACTAAGGGGGCTGGAAGGATAAAATCTGGGTAATGGCTGGTGATTCAGACATTTATGCTCACACATACCACTCCTCTGACCAATGCCTGGAACATTTCAAGGTTACCATTCAGAATATGAAGCAGAATAACCCAGATTTAATATCAGAGGTTATCCGGAACACATCCTGAGAGAACAATCAAGAATCACAGTGAAGAACCAAAAAGCAAAGGGAGAAAGTCAATAAGATTGTCAGGAACAACCACTGAGTGCAAACGGGTCTCAAAAAGACATAAGGAAGAAACACTCTTCTACCAAAAGAACGGTTCCATTCGGGCTCATTGGAACCAGCATTTACACCAATTTTAGTGGAGAACATGGTGGTGCGTATTGACTACCTGTGAGCGTTTGTGGTGCTCCAGACATTTGTTCCACATTGGTGGCAAAGGCCTATGTGTGGAACCAAGTCTCAAATCGAGAAATTCCCTAAGAACTTTAGGAAGATCCATTGAGAGGAACGAGTCTCAAAATGCGAACCTCCCTTAGAACATGTGGAAGAACCACTGAGTTGAACCAAGACTCAAAAAATAAAACTCCCTAAGAACATCAGGAAGAACCAAGACTGTTTCCTCTTCTGAGCTGCTCCAGAGTGGGATAAGGAAGATTAAATAGAAGTGCGGGGAATATATCCAGGAGACCCGCTGGTGACCAGTATAACAGTATGTACATGATCTCCAATATCCATGTACCCCAGTCTAGGTGGAGAGTATCTCCTGGGTCAGGCTGTTGCAGTGTGTGTTTCGAAGGCATTGATTGGCTCTGGTGGAGGAGACAGTAAGCCTGAGCTAGTGCTGGATTACCTGAACCTGATCAATACAGTCTTTAACCACATGGAATGCTATTCTCTACTGCATCTCTAACCAAGAAGATAACAACAAAGTAACGTTATACGGGCAAGTGCTGATCTGCACGTCCACTGGGACGCTCAGCACTCGTCACTGGGCCGGTCATGGTGCTGGGTTGGCAGTTCCTGTGAGTCACCGGATTTATATTCAAGCAAAATCCAGAAATGTGACATGAGGGTTGGGACTAGTATCTTTCCGATTTCATATATTAAAATAACCCATAAATATTTGGACAGTGACACAATCTTCATGATTTGAGCTCTGCATGCCACCACACTGGATCTGAAATCTATGAATATCTCATATCCTATTGCTATCTTAAGATCTCGTCATGAAGACACAGATACTACGCCGTGGTCAGTCTCATCTCCAGTTCTGTCCCTGATTGAAAATGTGTGGGACGCTATTGGACAGTCTATCAACACTCCACCCCTACCACACCATCTGCAGAACTGAGTGAGAACATTCAAGCTGCATGGGATGGATCATCACAGGACACCATTAGGAACCTCTACACCTCCATGCAGAGACGTCTGGCGTGTTGCGTTAAACCTGACGCCGAACTGAGAGACACCACTTCTGTATGAGTAGATCAATAAATATTGATCAGATCAGAATACATTTATCATCAGCTATTGATCCTGATCACCTTCATCTTCCTTCCCAACAGCACTGCAGGCCCACACGTCCTTCTGGGTGCAAATATTTGTGTTAGGGCATGGCTGCCTAAGTGTCAGCGATCTGTGAAGGCCCCACCTCACTACTCACAGGACTTAAAGGACCTGCTGCTCAGACCTTCCGAGGTCTTGTAGGGTGTTCCTGGAATGCAGTGGTCTGTACCTCCCAAAAGTTTTCCAAGTGTTCCGAGAACGACCCTGCAGCACATAATATCAAAGCATCATTTGTAATCCAGAGGAATCTGATGATTTTTAACATTGTAGGTACATTTAATTAATTTTGCCCAAGTTCCATTTCCAGTCCAGCAGTGCTGAAAGCCGAGCGCTGTGTGATGGAGAACTGCTGTGGAATTTGGAATGCTGTCGGTCTGGGAAGGCTGAGCGTGTGATAAGATCCCAATCTCCTCTCTAGATTGACTTTGCTGTATCAGTGCTGGAGATCTGTAAGACACATCACACGGATAATTTGCAAATGTTTCCTGTGACCTCCACCCATTCAAACCCACCACACACACACACACACACACACACACACACACACACACACACACAGCCGGGCCATCTCAGGTGTCTGAGCCTTTACCCACAACCTCAGTGTGTGGACAGGCTCTATTGAAATGAGTTCCGGTGGCGAAGTCACTGTGTTTACCTTTCCATGCAGGATTACGACTGAATAAAGTTTAAATACACTCATCATAGACAATTATGACATATTTATTTTGGACTTTGAACTTGACAACACACATCTTTAACTCTTAGAAACTGAGATCCACACTTTGCAGGCAGTAATATGCTGTTTTCTAGGCTTCATATTTCAGGATCCGCGTCACCTACAAATATGGTACACACAACACACTCGTTTCCATCTGAATTAAATCCCAGTTTAAATGCCAAACAAGCTTCCAGTGCATGTTTACTGCTGTGAGGGTGGGACAAATGACCATGCTGACTTACTAGGTTACAGGTTAAACAGGAAAATGGGAAAGAAGAGGCTGTTTGTTTTCCTTCTTTGCTCACACTGTGATAAAATGTCAGAATAAAAGTCCTGAGGATGGATAATACTGAGACATACAGGGGTTGGACAATGAAACTGAAACACCTGTCATTGTAGTGGGAGGTTTCATGGCTAAATTGGAGCAGCCTGGTGGGCAATCCTCATTAATTGCACCAGTAAGAGCAGAGTGTGAAGGTTCAATTAGCAGGTAAGAGCACAGTTTTGCTCAAAATATTGCAATGAACACAACATGGGGGACATACCAGAGTTCAAAAGAGGACAAATTGTCGGTGCACGTCTTGCTGGTGCACCTGTGACCAAGACAGCAAGTCTTTGTGATGTATCAAGAGCCACGGTATCCAGGGTAACGTCAGCACCACCAAGAAGGACCAACCACATCCAACAGGATTAACTGTGGACGCAACAGGAAGCTGTCTGAAAGGGATGTTGGGGTGTTAACCCGGAATGTATCCAAAAAATGTCCTTCCCAAGACGAATTGGTGCTGTATTGGCTGCAAACGGAGGCCCTAGAACACCACACTAATCAACTATTGTGGTCTCAAACCAGGTGTTACATCGTCCAACCCCTGTACATAATCAACAAAAATAATAAAGTATATTCAGGGGGGTTTTTTACATCTGCTGCAAAACAGTGTTTTCTGGAGTGATGTCCTCACTAATGCTCTTGTTGCTGAATGCAATCAAATCCTCACAGCAAAGCTGCAAAATGTAGTAAAGGTCTTCTCTGGAGATTAGAGACAGTTACTCCAACAAAGGCAGGAGAAGCTCCCAATATTTTTGCCTCTATAGAGAACGTGTCTGTCAAACATATGGACCATCCGCATCCAGCTGAGTGAATGTCAGGGGTGGATCACTTCTTGCTCCTTTAGTTTAGTTTAATTTTTAACTTCTTAACAAAGAAGGAAGCTCTGAATTCATCCCTCTTCAGAAAGGAAAGTGAGGGACGCCTGTGGCTCTGTGGCCCGTTTACACTAAATGATTGAAATATTGATTGCTGTGAAAATGTCACGCTGGAGCAGAACCACCACAAAATGCCATTTGATGAGCATTTGTGTGAACGTGACCGAACGCCTGAATTCAATAACGCCGTCTTTACAGATGCAAAGTCCCAGCTTCGACCGAATCAACGAAATCTGACACAAACAGAGTCCGAATTCTCGGCAAAGACATGGCATTTAAATTTGATTGATGCTTTGCTGAGCAAATGATCAAACCATCATTTTTAAATGCCACGTCAGGCAGGTTAACACAGGAGTGTGTGTGTTCCAAAATAATAATAATAATAATAATAATAATAATAATAATAATAATAATAAGCTGAAATAATGCAAATCTAATATTATCTCTTAATAAGTTGCACCCTAATCAGACACTCATAGCCATTAACAAGCCTCCGGCAGAAAACTGGCTGATCATCTGACCTCTTGTCTGGATAGATCTGACAGAGTTCAATTAAATGTAATGGTTTCCTGGTATGGACCTGACTTTACAGCACAGTGCAGCACTAATATTCATTAGGGTTGAGGTCAGGATGTGGAAAGGCCATTCCAAAAGCCTGTTTTTCCATCCCACGACCATTATTTGGTTTGTGTTTGGGGTCACTGCCCTGCTGAATAATCCATGTTTCACTCATCTAGCTGATGTTTCAAGGTTATTAGTCCTCGTCCTTTATTTTTCCATCCCATGAGTAAAACCATCCTTCCACTGGCAGTAAAACAGCCCCAGAGCATGATACTACCACCACCATGCTTAACAGCCAGTACGGTGTTCTTGGGTTTGGTTGCCCTTTACTTCCCCAAAGCATCTTTGTTCTTCTGACAATGACAATTTGCATCAGAAGGATCTTTGTGGTTCATGTGGTTCAGTGTCAAACATGCGAGATGTCATCATTTAGTCAAGCATGAAGATGTCATTTTTGGAGCATGAGATTCTTGCCTACATGTACAACCAGGTGTTGTGTTTGTGGGGATTTTGAAATAAGGCAAGGGTTTAAAGGTGGCACAGTGGTTCGTTTGTTTGCTGGTTTATTGATCACATGGTTGTTTGTTCAAGGCCCGGGTCTGCTGACCAGCATCTGTTGCACAATTGTAGGGGGCAGTGGTGGCTCGGTGGTTAGGGAACTGAGTTATTGATCAAAAGGTTGGATACCCTAGTGTGCTGAGCAGCCACTCTCGAGCCCATGAGCAAGGCTCTTAACCTTCTCTGCTCTGGGGGGGTCGAGGAAAGCATGGCTGACCAGTTTGAGGGGAGCACACTGAGTTGGTGTTTGTAAGCGTTTCAGGTTTAATAAAGCTCTGACCCTGGTTTTCTAAGGAGGGATTAGTGGACAGAAGAATTGAATTGCACTGTAAGTATAAATGATAATAAAGGTACATCATGTTATGATCAGAACGAACTGGACTGACATCCACAAACCCAAGAGACTGAAGACTCAGAATTAGGCCCAGAGATATGAAAGCTTTAGTGAGGTTCTACCAGGAGACTTGAATTCTCTGCCCTCTTTGCTTAATCACCTGCCCCCTCGTCTTTGAAAGGGCAGCGTAACTTTCTGATCAAAACATTGTCAAATTCTTAGTCATAGTCATATTTTTTTTATCTCAAATGAAGATAAATTTGAGTAGCTGAGCATCTCCTGAAAACAGTAATATCTGGTATGTGTGGCTCCTACAAATGCTTTTATCATTTTTTCAGTGAATAAAAGTACATCAGACAACTAAAACATCCCATAGAATTAGCCTAGAGTTCTAGAGGTTAATAGGCCTTTACTTACTGCTGACGTTTCATTTTCCCCTCCTCCCATTCATTCCTTCTTCTTAAAAAAAGGCAAATTTCCCGCAGTCTTATCTTCCTGCCTGCCAAAGACTTATTATTGTCACCATTTAACGCATAAAAGGGGTCAGAATAAAACTTTCTGTATGCTCCTCAGAGTCTCCTGGTAGAATTAGATTCAGATTCGCACTTAAGCCTTGACTCAGACTCAGAACCAGGTCTGGGTTCGGACCCAGAAAAGCACGTACCACAACCCCCTCAATGACCTACCGGAAAGATCATGACTGTAAACACACTGGGGCAGCAGATCTAGTTCCACCTGGTGATTTCAGGTTACGACATGTTGTCTGACCGTGACCCATCTTGAGCTGCAATTAGCAAGAGGAGCAAATATATTTAGGGCTGAAAGTTAATTCCACGGCCCGGAAACGGACAGAAAGTAGTGGTACCAAAAGTGGGTCATCAAGTACGCAGTCCACCTGCAGGAGAGGTCATCCAAAGCTCTGACTGCTTCCAGCTCAGAGACGGTAGGGAATTTATCAGATGGGATTGGGTCAGGTAAGGCTCCACGTTCCGCGGCCGTATTTATCAAAATCTCTTTGGGAATTTTAATTTAGCTCTCTAACCTTGCTCCCTCCCCTCACCTCCGCAATGCTAAATCACTCCGAAACAGTGCACCACTCCAGTATTACAGCCACGCGACACCACCCCCCCTCTCACATACAGATAAACACACATTTACATATACATTCGCATACGACCTTATACATATAAGGTTCTTCCATGCACACATCCTCCCCCACGCGCAGATCGTTACCAGGTGATTTGGAGTGTGATTTAAAGCTTAGACTCAGCTCTAATGAAAGCAGAGGGCGGCCCGGAGGTGGGCCGGAAGATCCATCATTCCCTGCCTGATAAGAACAGGATTAACGGCACGTCACAAGCAAACAGCACACTCTAATGCGCTCCATCCGCCAGGCCCTGGGGAGCAGCACGGCTCAGGAAGCTAAAAAAGACAGAACACACCTGAAATGGGATGAGATAAAAGAGAACAGCGGCTTTATGAGAGATCTGTAGATGCATCTTATTTAAGATGTGCTCTCGT
Organism: Acestrorhynchus altus; assembly: GCA_034509495.1. Taxonomy (NCBI): domain Eukaryota; kingdom Metazoa; phylum Chordata; class Actinopteri; order Characiformes; family Acestrorhynchidae; genus Acestrorhynchus; species Acestrorhynchus altus. The sequence continues at coordinate 1,138,715 of CM067522.1, read as the reverse complement.
GGTCTTCTGTTTTTTTGGAGACGGCGAGTCAGTATGTGACCCATACTCAGACGTGTGCGTAAATGACTGGCTCGACTTGCTTGAACGACTCGTGACTGGACTCGGATTCTTGCTTAAATAACTTGTGAGTTGATTCAGTCTCACGCCTCAACAATTCCTGACCCAACTCCGACTCACAGCCTGACTCGTGCTTGAGCTTAAATGAGTTGTGATTCAACTTCAACCCAACTCATGACTCAACAGGGACTCGTAACTTGACTCAGACCTGCGATTAAATGATTCATACCTCAACTCAGACCTCTGCTGAAATGATTCATAACGTGACTCAAATTCAGGCTTAAATACTGTCCCTTGTGAGTTGATTCAGACTCGCGCTTCAGTGAGTTCTGACTGAACTTGGTCTCACAATCTGACTTGGATTTATGACTCAAGACTTGACTGACATTCCGAAACTCGAGACTTAGAGTCCAAACACTCAGATCAGTCTCACACCCCAGAGATTCAGGACCTGAAAATCACACCTAAAGACTCAAGACATGACTTAGACTCATACCCAGAGACCTAGATTCAGACTCTTTATCTTAGATAGAAAGAGAGAGAGAGAGAGAGAGAGAGAGTCAGTCCTCTAAGGAGTACACAGAGTACAGTAGCCTCTCGCTGCCCCCTCCTCTACGTGTCCGGGGTCCTGGCTAGCTGCCGTTTGATGTGACTGGAGGAAAATGTCAGCGAGCTGCCCCGTGGCCTGAGCCTCAGCAGGGGAGCCACGGAAGCAGATGGCCCCCAGAAGCGGCGGGAAAAACTGACCCAAATGCTGCGGCCCAGAATCAGCACAAGCCGCTGAACTGCAACCCCGTCAGCCCCGGACGCCCTCTCCGGTCCAACGAGCCGCAACAGGCTCAATGCAAATCCCCAAGATCGCTTACAGCTCAGCTAGAGGAGGATCCTTCTTTCTCTTATAGAGATTTTCCCTTTGCAGCAGAAATGACGAACGCTCTATAGCATCCATTAATGTGAGGGGGAGTCAGAATTCGGCACAACACCTGGGGTCTAAAACGGATTGAGTCGCTGACCAGTATACACTACTAGATTATGCTCAGTGTCAGGTCAGACTGAGTTGTTGACCAGTATACACTAATGGATTTCACTCAGAGTCGGTCAGACTGAGTCTCTGACCAGTATACACTACTAGATTACAGTCAGAGTCAGGTTAGACTGAGTCTCTGACCAGTATACACTACTGGATTTCACTCATTGTCAGGTCAGACTGAGTCTCTGACCAGTATACACTACTAGATTACTCTCAGAATCGGGTCAGACCGAGTCTCTGACCAGTATACACTACTAGATTACCCTCAGAGTCGGTCAGACTGAGTCTCTGACCAGTATACACTACTGGATTTCACTCATTGTCAGGTCAGACTGAGTCTCTGACCAGTATACACTACTAGATTACACTCAGAATCGGGTCAGACCGAGTCTCTGACCAGTATACACTACTAGATTACCCTCAGAGTCGGTCAGACTGAGTCTCTGACCAGTATACGCTACTAGATTACTCTCAGAGTTGGGTTGATGTTCTGACTGGCCTTAAAGGCAATCAAGAGGCCAAAAATCAGTGTCCTCAAACACTATTCAATTCTTTTTCCAACTGTTGACTCGTGTTTAAAGTCAGTAGAATAGAGCTGCCCCAGAGGAAGACCACCCTGGCCTGCACCCTCAAAGCAGAGGCAACACTGAGTAATAAGTGGATTCTTAACTAAAAATGATCAGATACTAATAATTTCCATTGCTTGCATCACCATCTTCTAACATCTTCAGATCTTTTGGCCATGTCTATCTCAAAACGGAGATGTTAAGGAACCTCCTGGTTCAATGAAGATTAGTAAGGATGTAGAACTAATAATAATAATAATAACACCAACACACTGATACGCTTCCCTTTATACAATGATTTTGAAACAGAAATGTAACACAACGGCTCTTCACAAAGACTGAAATTATGTTCATTTCTGAAACCGTCCCCCGAGCCCTGGACGTTCCTCCTGGCCAAACCCCTTCTGTTCTCCAAGCCTTCAGGCGTGCTGCCGGGCTCTGAACATGCTCCGGCATCGTGGTGCCCAATCACGATCCACGCCGGCGCGTTTTTAGGCCACTCGCTTTTTTTTTTCACTAATAGCTCATTATGCATTCACTCCACACTTAATTTAACAGCCTACACCCATTTATTCTCTCTCTCTCTCTCTCTCTCTCTCTCTCTCTCTCTCTCTCTCTCTCTCTCTCTGTAATGAAAGCGATCCATTATGCACGTGCATCTGAACGGGGCCCACGCATGTCTCAGCTGCTTGTGCAATTCCTGCTTTATTGTGCACCGAACCAACCTGCAAACATCACAGAACACACATATACACACACACTCACACACAGACACACAACTCCTGTACACATGCACTCTCAATCCAAATGTGCGCTAATGACTCTACCACCCCCATGCTTTACTAAAGCATCTTTTATAGACACACACACTCCCCTGTCTGACACTAAATAGACCCGTCCACTGGAGAAAATTATCGATCAGTGCACATATAAACCGTATTCCACCTGCAACCCCCCCCCGTCCCACCCTCCCCTTCCCTAATCCCCCCATCCGCCATCCAGACAAGCCTCCATTGTGCGCGAGAGAATACGGCCTAATTGCATTACCCAGTGGGGCGCTGGCCAGGTCCACAGCTAATCACAGCCTGTCCTACTCAACCCCTCACTCTAACCTCCACAGGAGTCTGTGGACCCAGGGTGAGCGAGTGAGGGGTTAATGTGTGAGTCTGAATGAGTGTGTTTCTGCAACCTGGACGATTTATTCATGAAACACTGTGATTTTAGCTTACAGCTACAGTGTTCTTTCTGCTCTGATTCAGCTCATCAGCTCTTCCCCGAGCTCTTTATGTGGTTGAAAAAGTGCTGGAGAGGAAGAGGAAACTAAAATATGCAGGACAGCAAACGGACAACCAACAGGAACAGCAGTTTGAGTTTCAGTCTACTCAGTCTACTCTTAACTGGTATTAATTCAGCATTTAGATACTGAAAGTTGCACCCATTGCAGATACACACGTGCAAATGCACACACAGAAATTCTGCCAATACAATAGGACTCCCTGGAGCAGATAAACCAATTGATGGACCTATGGGCACCATGCCTAAAGCCAGGTGTGGGTTAGAGGGGGATAAAGCCCCCCAGCACTGAGTTGTGGAGCAGTGGATCTATGTTCTCTGGAATGATGGAGTTGGGAATGGTGGGGTGATGAACATCCAACATCCTGACTCCACTAAAGCTCTTGTCAATGAATGCAATCAAACCCTCACAAAGTCCAAAGTCTAATAGAAAAGCTTTCCTGGACATTCGTTTCTTCATCTAAAAATGAGAAAAAAATATTCATAGGAGACAGTAACACATACCAGATTCTGTTCTTGTCAGGAGATCCAGGAGATTTGTCTTCATTTGAGATTTAAATATTAACAAAATGTAGATATTTTTTATGAATTTGACAATGTTTTGATACAAAATGATAAGAAAGAAATGCTTATAAGAAAACAGTGGAAAAATTCAGGGACAATGCTATACACATAAATGTAGAGTCATATGACAAAAGCAAATGAACAGAAAGTTGTCACATATCTGTCTTGTCCTTCTCTGAACTTGTCTTTGTTTTGTTTATCTCCCCTCCTGCTTCTGAGCACATGTCCTGTCTCCGCCCCATTCCCAGCTGTGTCTGATTTGTAACCCTGCCCCATCATTATCATGTTCCAGTCTTGTCCAATGTTCTCATGTGCGTATATAAGCCCCTTGGTCTCAGGCTGTCTTGGTTGGTCTTCTTGTCTACATGTCTAGTCTAGATGTGATGGTTAATGTGTATGTACTCCGTTTAATAACTTCAACTCTGCATGTACTTCTGCTTCCTACCTGTTTAAGTCTGTATACCTGACAAAAGTTCTGATCTCTGGACTATGAGGACATTAGAAGTCAGTTTTTATTTGTCATTATTTGTATATCTAACAAAACTAAAAAATGATGTGAAAAAACACTGGTTTGCAAGTTTATAGAAAAAAATACAAACCTTTTCGGCATTTTCAGTTCATCACTTATTTGTTTAGAAGGTTAATGGAAACATTAGCTTAGCAGCTTTGCATGAGCATGGAGTCGGAAAACAGTGTTCAGGAAGTACCATCTCATTTTCAAAGCCTTTGTGACATTAAAAATCAGAAAACTTCTCAAATCCATCAATTGATTCTCCTTCTGACATGTTTTTTACTAATCAGGGTTGCAGTGGCTCTGGGGCCTACCTGGAATCACTGGGTACAAGACAGATAAACACCCTGGATTGGGTTCCAGCCCATCACAGGATCAGTTCATGACCTCGCCAAATTACAAATCAGTGTTTTTGAATCTGCAGTTGCAGCTACCAATCCGCTGCAGAGAATTCCAGTGTAGGTGTAGATAAAACTGTGCTACGAAGTTCATTGCTTTCCCACTAAAACACCCCAGTTAGACCTGATGAATGGCTTAGTAACAAGACTACAATGAGCAGAGCCAGGGGACAGAGGAATGTCCAGCAGGACTGGAAAACACTCACTGGAGGATCTTTTCCCAATGGTATGATGGGTCCTCGAGTGCGGGATATGACAACAAAAGAAAAAAGGAAGAATACAGAGTCTCAAAATCAGAAGCTAAAATACAAATCTGCAGTAATGCGACCCTACAGAAATGAGGACAGCTTGGGCCGCAACAGGATAAATGTCAGCGGTGTCGCAGAATGACAGGGGTGACGTGGCGACACTGAGTGACAGCGCTGTGACGGGTATTGTCTGGGGTGACAGGCTGAATGAAGTAATGGGCCTGACGGATTTGAAGGAGGCGAGGCGACTGGGACAGAAAGGCCTTTCAGCAGAGAAAGCGAGAGAGTAGGGGATGGAACGTGACAGAGGGCAGGAAAAATCCCTCTGGAGGGAACGCTGTAGGACAAGAAGGGATAGGAGGAGATATGGGTGCAAAAAGCTTTCCCACTCTAGATGCTAACACAGGTCAATGCAGTGCTTTCTAGAAGCCTTATGAATGTCACCATGTCTTAAAAACACCTCCTGAAATGTCAAGTTTCACGACAATCACAAGAAAACCCTTTGACTTCAAAGACAAGTTTGGACAAGTTCTTAAAAAACAAAACTCAATTGAGAAACTCCCAAGAACAACCAATGAGAGGAACTAAGACTAAAAATGGGGACATCTCCAAGAACCTGAAAACGAACCAGCAAGAGGAAACAAGACTCAAATGAGGAAACTTCAGGAAAAATCACTAAGAAGAACCAAGGCTGACAAAGAGAGAGACTCCCTTAGAGTCTCAGCAAGAACCAAGAATGAAATGAAGAGAACTCTCAAAGAGGAAGACCCACTAAGAGGAACCAAACCTCAAATGAAGAGTCTGAGCAAGAACCAGAGATGAACCAAGAATCAAATGAAGAAACCACTGGGAGAAACCAAGTCACAAAAGGAGAAATTCCCTAAGAATCCCTAAGAGTAAGAACTGAGAGGAAACAAGACTAAGATTTAAGACTTTAAGATGAAGACTAAGAAAGAACTACTGAGAGAAACCATGACTCAAATCAAGACCAGAACTCAAGCCACCAGTGACCCTGTTAAACAAAGCTATTGAAATCTGTTTCTACTGCACTGCAGAGACACGCCTGAAGCTCTCAGGCGTCCTGTCTCTATTGTTTCCTCCACGCCTGATGCAGGACGCAGAGGTGTCAGCTGACCTTAAGGCTCAGGGGTCACAACCCTGGCCTTCAGGGACGCAGTGGAGACACACTGTAGCTTCCATTAGAGTCTGTCCACAGTCTGAGCGCCATTCACACTTCTGAATTCACACTGGTGGAGGGGGTCAGGGACCTGGAACGGCCTCCTCCGGCCTCAGAGGCGTGCCAGCACTCACAGGCACGCAGCTGCATGCTAAATAGCTCATAAACTGGGTCTAACTCGAGCGTGGAGAGAGAGAGGAGAAAGCTGAGGGGTCCTTTTCTTAATTCGTTCACACCCAGACTGTTAACCCTTAGAGGTTTGGTGATATCACGGTTGTAGTGGTTTTATGAGGGTTTATAAACCAAGAACAGTCATAGTTCATTTTTACACGAGTGTTTTTTGCACTCCTGGTCACTATCACTACCGGAGAAGTTCTAAGTAGGTAATAAGTCACATCTTCTACAGCAGGGGTCACCAACCCAGTTCCTGGAGAGCTACCTTCACACAGACTTTGGATCCAACCTTAATCCACCCTGCCGAACCCAACTAATTCCTGCCTTCAGAAGTTCTGGAAAGAGGTGTGTTGGATTTGGGTTGGAGTTAAAACCTGCAGGAAGGTAGCTCTCCAGGAGTGGTGACCCCTGTTCTACAGAGACATGATTCTACACACTCTAAAGCAGGGGTGTCAAACAGGTCAGAAACAGGCCGATGTGGCTGCAGGTTTTCATTTCCAGCCAAACGGACGCTGGTGGGATCTGTTGTTTGAAGATTGGACAGTTGATGAAGTGAGTGGAATCAGGTCTTACTGCTGGTGGTTTAAAAGGAAAACTTGGGCTCTGAGTGGCTCAGTGGTCTAAAACAGTGGTCCCCAACCCCCGGGCCGTGGACCGGTGCCGGTCCGTGGAGCAATTGGTACCGGGCCACACAATAAATACCACATACACACCCCACACTCACCCACCCCCCCAGAGCTTGTGAGTACTGGTCGCCTGGTCGAGAAGAAAGGAGTAGAGCTTGGGCGTAATACCGGTCGGCACAGGCATCTGGTAGCCATTGTATCAAAGCTGGGGACTCGATGCTTTTGAAAAGAGTTGATGTTGATGTCATATCAGGAAGGAAGCATGTGTTTGTCTTCACCCAGCTAGTGTCGGGAGCATCCGAGTGATAACGGAGTTGGGGAATTGGCACTTCCAACTTCACAGGGAGAAAATCGGGGGTAAAAAAAAAAAAAACCCGGTTTGACCCAGTTTAACAGCCCTGCTCTAAAGCATAAATACTGCTGATTTACGTTTGCCCTGGGCTAAAGTAATGGCACATTAAAAACTGGGGATGCTCTGAATATTTGGCACATGAACCTTTCTCTGCGACAAAGGCAATAAGCATTTGCGGTGTTCAGAGCAATAAATGAAGAGACCCAACAAAACGTATATAGAAAACGACATTTTCGATGCCCTGATCATCAAGCGTGGAGTGATGCACTAAACATATCAAACATCTCAGCTGTGTGGAACCGTGCGGAAGCATCAGAGAACGGCCAAAGAATGGTCATTCAAACGTACTGTCAACAGGGGGTGCAGTGACGGAGATGAAGATGACACCCCACCACCACCCCAACTCTTTCTCTTCCACTTTCATGCTCTGCCCTTACTGGGTATGAGAGGCCCAGCTTCCCACCTCAGCCGAACAGAACTCAAGCCCAAGTTTCTTAAGTTCTCCTTCCCGCCCAACTGTGATCGTGGTCCGCACTTTGCAAAAAGTCATGCTGTGATTGGTTGGTGTGTCTGTGGGAACATAAAACATTCAGTGTTCAGTACATAATTTTGTAATTGTGTAAGTGCTTTAAAACAAACAATCTTCCCGATAGATTTAATTCACGAAATAAACAAAAATGTGTATAAAATTTGTGATATTTACGTTTCACTCATTTAAACATACAAAATCAACAGAAAGTGACATTTAAGCAGGGCACATATTTTTGCATTCAACTGCAAAACCCTGTATTGGGGCAAACTTGAGTGGGTGGAGCTAAACTACTGTGGCCTAATGGGTGGCTATATGTATAGAAGCTGCTTGTATGACATCGGAATATAAATTACTTTCAAATCAAGACTGTATGAGTTAGTGTTATAATGATTTCCGTGCGTCTATGGCATCTTTAAAGGTATGAACACATAAACATGGTTTGTTATCTAATGAATTATTTATGAATTTGATTTGCATTATTTTGGGACAGGTTTAAGTCTGCATTTTTGGCTTTTTCTGTATGTGATGAACAATAAGAAATATCAAAATGACTTAAAGAATAAAAAAAAACATATAAAAAAGTTGAACAGTAAGGAGATATGGATTTGTGTTCCATACAATCTGTATGTTCTGCCAAAGTCAACAAACAATGAGTGAAAAATAATGAAAGAAAATGTAAGAAGAGCCGTTTCAAAGCACCATAGGGGAGCTATCAGGATTAAAAAGGAAAAGTTCTGTCAGAGTGTTCGTGTGTGTGTGTGTGTGTGTGTGTGTGTGTGTGTGTGTGTGTGTGTGTTGGGGTGGCTGTAGATTGGAGATGGAGGAGGGGTGCAATTGGAAAGAGTTAGGGGGGTAATTAGAGGCTCCCCTGTGGAGGATGCTCTCGAGTTGCAACGGCATTTCAATGCACATCTGTTCTCTAGTCTCCTGGAGGAAGGAGGGGTGTGTGTGTGTGTGTGTGTGTGTGTGGGGGGGGGGGTCAGGAAGACTCGTCCCATTTCCTCTGCCAAGATGAACAGACGAGGAG
>CM067522.1:1087660-1127660 GCA_034509495.1 Acestrorhynchus altus | reverse complement strand
AGACGCCGTCCGCCTAATCCGAGCGCATCAGCTCAGAAACAAAAGCAGGAACACTGAAACCCACAGACGAACCTTCTGAGGGGATCTTGGATGGAGGCAGAGAGAAAGACAGAGGAAATGAAGCGTGAGGGGGATTTGGGACACAGCCTACGCTCCACTTAAACTCTAAATAGCTCTTCCTTTAAAAAGTGAGTGACAGGCAGTGAATGCAGAAGCTGGATCTGATGAGGAACGGCTGTGTGTGGTCTCGTTCGGGACATTCAACCACTGTACTGCCTGCCTGGAGGGGCTGTGTGTGTGTGTGTGTGTGTGTGTGTGTGTGTGTGTGAGAGATATACATATACATTATCTCAATAGTCAGTGTGTAGATACACAGTGTGATCTGATGGAAGAAACGGTGAAACCATGCAATTACTTATATTTATATGAAACTGAAGTAAATACTGCAGAAAACACCCCTTAAAACACATCATTGGATGAAAACAATCAAATGACACCTTCAGAGGACAGCTACGCTAACCTGCGCCATCTGATCATGAGTGGTCTTTGAGAAAGCATGCAATTCAATCACTCAAACGACATTTGGAGGTGGTCAGAGACACACCTGACCACATTATTCTTGTGGTGTGAACGCCAAAGTGTTTTGAGACGTCCTCCACCCACATCAACCACATCACCATGCAGCTGCATAAACCCTTTCAGAAACCCATTGGTGTAAATTGGACTGAGAGACCATGTGATCAAAATAACTGTAACAGCTTGTACTAGAACATGGCTGGAGTGAGGACGTCCTAGCCAATAGGAGATGCATATAAACTGCCAGGTTTATGACAGGACCACCACAGAGCAGCTATTATGTGGGTGGTGGGTCATATTGGTGTACGTGTGCACCTTGAATACATTTGGAGGCCCTTTCACTTCCAATTAAACGGATCATCTCCGACAAACATGGCAGACAATGGATGGAAGCAGAGGTTTTGACCAAAGCAATGAGTTTGGAAAAAGGAAACGAGAGAAAGAGAGATTACTTCATGTCTGAGCTCAACATTTGAAAAGCTGCATATGCTAACATCTGTGCATCTATGCGCATGAGTTGACGGTATATTTGTCAGGATTAGAGTGGAGTAATCCTGCTCTGCGCACTGCGAGAAGTGGAGCAGAGATGCAGGGCTGAACAAGAACTTTCCAAGACCCTCAAAATCCTTTCCTTCCAGAGTGGCGCCTGTTCTGATGCATCGTTTCAACAAAAGGGGAAAGAAAACAAATAGAAACTCTATTTTCAGGAATCCAAGCTGTCCATCGTGGTCTACTGAAACCTCACTAAGAGCACCAGGCCACCTTCTTTCATCAAAGCAAGTCCTGAGGCACATGCATCCAATTTTCGATGGTGGACAGGAGTGAATGGGCATTCTAATGGGTATGAATCTTCTCCAGTGTTTCTCAACCCTGGTCCTGCAGGCAAATCAGCTCCTCTCCAAGGCCCTCAGAGCTGTAGGGGGTATGTTAAAGATAAAACAGGCAGGGTGCCTCCATGACCAGGGCTGACCCACACTGACCTACACAACCCATACACAGGTCATGAGACACAGGTCTGACACAAGCCCTGGAGCTTTAAGGGAGATGTTCCAATGGTCTGGTCACCACCATCAGAGAACCCAGACCTTCACATGCAGCACTCCTATCACCATCCCTACTATTACCTTCATCTGGGAGTGGACAGGATGTTTTGGTTTACTGAGATACACAGGGAATGGTGGACCTGCATACCTGAGGTCCTTCTTGGATGGACGGCCCTTAAACAAACAGAAGGAACGTTCTTTATAAGCTGAAGGCCCACATTCAGAGATTCCTGTTTCAGTTAGTTTCGAGTTACTGCAACACAATGCAGCTGATGTAGAACAACCTCTGGTTAATACGGCCTGCATGACTGTGCCATCCAGCCGAACTTGCGGCCAGTGACCAATCAAAGTCCTCCCGGAGAGCCGGCGGCCTGCACGCAGGGTACAGGTTCAACTAGAGCAAAAGGAAAAGCCCGATCCAAGCTAAATGTAGCTTTCGCATGACAAATGAAGAAAAGCTGAAAGTGGACAGTAGTCTCGGCCTTAGTAATGTACGAGGAGGGCTGCTCTGAGTGTGTGACCGCAGGGGCCACTCACATTCACATTAGCGTGATCCTCTGAGCTGTGAGCTTCCCTCCCGCTCGCTGCAGTAAAAGGCCAGTGCTGGCAGACGCCCCCCAGCCCCGCTGCAGGCTCCTCATGAATCAAACATGCAGCGTAGCCTTAATCCTGCTGGACAGCGGGACGCAACCTCGCCTGCCCCGACCTGCACCCTGCCCGGTCCCGATAGGGGTCAGACTCCAGCAGACACACAGCGGCCACTCTGCCTGCCCAGTCACATCACATTACACTCAGAGAGAGAGAGAGAGAGAGAGAGAGAGAGAGAGAGAGAGAGAGAGAGAGACAGAGAGTGTGACTTACTTACTTACTTACTTGCCTTCTTTAGTTCTGCACTGGAGCTTTGAAGCTGATGAACCTAACAAGCAACGGAAGGTAATGTGCACCAATCAGCATGGGGCACAGATCTATTGCAACGTGAACTGATTTCAATTCGGATCCACAGAACAAACCCAATTCTGAGACCAAGTTTGAGCCACCTGGGGAACCGTGGTTCTAGAAGTCAGAATGTGCAACAAGAACATCAGAGGTATGCTTGAGTACATACTCTACATTCTACATTCACTCGTACCAGCACAACACACACTAACACACCACCACCATGTCAGTGCGACTGCAGTGCTGAGAATGACCCACCACCCACATCATAGCTGCTCTGTGGTGGTCCTGTGGGGTCCTGGTCATTGAAGATCAGGGTGAAAGGAGGAGATTGAAGTCTGCAGAGAAACAGATGAACTACAGTCTGTGATTATAGATCTACACAGTGCTCCTGTGTGGTCAGAGGAGCTGATAGGATGGACAGAGAGTGTAGAAATAAGATCATGATGTTATGGCTGAATCATTAACAGACAGGAGCGTATTTGTGGTGTCTGGTGTAGTTTTCCTCGGACAGCTTCAGTAAAGATCTAAAATAAATAGACGAGTCTGTTGGCTAATGTGATCTGCTGACCAGGTCATCCTGCAGTACTATCCTGTAGTGTTGGGGTAGAGAATAAAAACTGCAGAGCTGGAGGCAAATATATATAGGTTTTGTCAAAGTGTCACTTTAAAGAGAGACAGGGAAGACAGTGTGCGCCGGAGCTCAAGGGTACGGCGCTGAAAATCAATTTCAACATCCCTCACCAAAGCCACCAATCTTCACCTCCTGAGTTACGGGACTGCCCACCAGCTTTAACGAGCTGGAGGTAAAGCACAGACCGCTCTAATTCAGACTGGAACACCCGACATATACTGGGCCATAAATCACAAAATCACAGGCTTGGTGGGGAAGCTGATGGTGGGGTTTTGGTGCGGATGGTAGCAGCTGGCTGTGCGGTCAGAGCATCCAGAGGGGCTGAGGACAGCAGCCACACAGCATGAAGAAAAATGAGGCCTTGTTCTTCACAAGGTCTTTTAGCAAACAGAAATGGAGACCATGCAGAATGTCTTACAAACTCCCTGATTCATCAACTTAACAGCTAAGCTAAACCGATAAACACTACATGAGGACAAAAGTATTGGGACACCTGCTTATTCATTATTCCATCGTTCCGGAAATCAAGGGTATTATAAAGGGTACGTCCTGATATTTTGCTGCAGTAACTGTCTCTACTGTCCAGGGAAGACATTCTACTAGATTCTGAAGCACTGCTGTGAGGATTTGATTGCATTCAGTGACAACCCAGCGTGTATCGGATCACTCGCTTGATGTGTTGGTCTGTAAGGAGCTGGAGAAGAAGCTGCAGGCTGTGCAGTGTGTGTGTGTGTGTCTGTATTAAATACCACATACATTTGTGTGTAACTAATAGCAGTTATTATGTATGTAACACATTCAAGCATGTGTTTTGGATTGCAGTCAATTAGTCTGAAAGTTAGACAAGAAACAAAATATACATACATATGATACGACGTCTATAATGTATGTAACGCATGTCAACTGCAGACTGTCCAGCTGACATTGGTCAACTGTGTCTATTTCTAGTCCATACAATACACAAACCTGCTGACTGTCAGTTGGTGAAGCATGAGAGAGCACAGGGCATTTACGTGTTTACAGAAAACCACTTAAAGTGGCTCATAAAGGTCAGGGTGATGAGTGTAAGACACGCTGACACGGCTACAATATATCTGTTATCAATATACAATGCTTTTTTTTATTTGTCCATGCTGGTCCATTACAGTATTTACACGTTCAACAAATGACCCCAGACAGGCCCGGTCAGTTAGCAGCAGCTGGGGCTAAACCTGGAACTAAAAGCCTAGAAAAGAGGAGGAACCTGTATTTAGCTGCACACAGACACTGTGAGCGAGACAGAACATGGCCTCGGATGACGTGTAAATGTATGTGTCCTCTGGGTCAATGTGCCCCTAGATGAGGTTTTATACAGACCAGCACTGTTTATTCATCACAAAGTCAGGGTGGTTGACGTGGCAAAATAAAGAATGACTTTGCAGTATTTTATAAAAAAAACATTATAATATTAATTTTATATTTGAGAACAGACACGAAAAAAAGTATGAATTATCATACTTATGTCAAAAAAGACATTTTATATAGTTAATCATGTTCTAGTGGAACATGATTTTAGTCCCATACCAATTTAAACAGCAGTGAAGAGAAAGAATTCACTCCTTTGTCCTTTGTCTTTACCTTCTACTGTAATAGAGCTCAGTTTGAAAACTGATAAACATGGTGCAGGTAGTTTCACACACTGTTAATGTTTACAGTGAGAAATGTCCACATTTGTCTAGTCTTTATGATTGATCACTAACTTACTGTAGAATTGAGTCATTAAGTTAAACAATAAATGATTAAGATTTTGTTGAATTTCATGGGGCTGAAAGTTGCTGTTCTACATTCCTCATAAAATAAATGTACACTCAGCACTCAACACTGACACGGGGGTGGTGTGTCCGTGTGTGTTGCTGGTACGAGTGGATCAGATACAGCAGTGCTGCTGGAGTGTTTAAACACTGTGTCCACTCACTGTCCACTCTATCAGACACTCCTACCGAGTGTCTCCACCTTGTAGATGTAAAGTCAGAGACAGAAGCTCATCTGTTTCTGCACTGTTTGTGTTGGTCGTCCTCTAGTCCTTCATCAGTGCTCACAGGACGCTGTCCACAGGACGCTGACCACTGGACGCTGACCACTGGACGCTGTCCTGAAAGTTGAAAGTTATAAACAAACCACAGTTATGATGAAAAACAAATAAACTGTTACAAAAACAAGGAATAAAAAGGAAAACATTAAACAAATGATTAAACTATGCCATAATGAACTGGTTACGAGTAAGGATGCAGTTCATACGGTTATCCTACGCTGGTTGCTGTGGTTTTCTATAATTGATCCACGCCCTTCATATACTCATAATAGAATAATGAATTACAATTATCACGTATTCTCACATTAAAGCACAGTGAAGATATCATCTCTGATTTGTGGTCAGTTCACGGGTTTCACAGCAGCTTTACAATTTTAACAAGACAGAGAATTAAAAGGAGAGTAAAAATAGTGAAAAATATATTAATAACTTTCAAATTAAGTCATTTTTTTTCTGCCAGGCAGCGCAGAGAAATGAGCAGAGAGGAGAGAATGTATAATTCATCTAATTGATTCATTTTTCGAAGGGTAATGACTTGATATTACTCGACATGAGACACAATCCCACAGTAAGATATAATTAAAAGACAGTGTGATGAGAAAAGCCTTTATTGTCTTTGATATTTTGGCACCAAATTTAGCTGAAGTGTGTGAGGAAGCCACTTTACTGCTGACCACGCTGTTTATCCAAACACGCAGTCATTAGCACTGACCACTCACCACACAGCAAATCACACCAGCAGAGCAGCATTAAGATCAGCTGCTTCCTTCTGATACACTCACTGGCCACTTTATTAGAAACACCCACCTTCTGCTTCCACTCACTGGCCACTTTATTAGAAACACCCAGCGTGTGCTTCCACTCACTGGCCACTTTATTAGAAACACCCACCTTGTACTTCCACTCACTGGCCACTTTATTAGAAACCCCAACCTTGTGCTTCCACCCACTGGCCACTTTGTGTGTTTCTAATAAAGTGGCCAGTGAGTTTTTCACATGGCAGGGTCTCGGTGTTGTAATGAGATGTACACTGAAGAGTAAAGGTCTCAGGAGAAGCTAAATCCAGCTCTGACTGTGTGAGTGAAGAGCTGAAGAGTGTCTGGGCTGAAGACAGATGAAGCTGAACAGAAGCTGTAGGGAATGAAGGCCAGGACGCCCAGAAAAACAAGCAGAGAGGCAGTGAAGAAGCCAGAGTAAAAGTGAGCTGGAACAGCAGCAGGAGTGTGAGTGACTGCAGAGGTGTTACTGCCGGTGACAGACAAGGGCAATTATCCGCTCTCTCACCCTGCGAGCACTCCGGAGCTAAATTCATTACTCTGGAGTAACACACAGTCTATCAGCGCTCACAGAGAAAGAGATTATCCACCGCTTCCTACAGCCTCTTCAGAGCACGATTCCAGCTGTCACGTCCTTCTGATAGGAGAGAGAGAGAGAGCGAGAGAGAGAGAGTGAGAGAGAGAGAGAGAAAGTGAGAGAAAAGAGAGAGTTCAAGAGGGTTATGCTGACCTCTCATTCTTTCTTTTTGTTCCACCCTCCCTGTGACCTTCAGTGCATTCAGGTGCATGTACACACACACACACACACACACACACACACACACACACACGTATCTTTATACATTCATAGTCATAAATTGTTTCCCCAGAAGGAAGTGTGGGATTGCGGTTCTATTGGGAAGGAAGATAAAGGTTTGCAGGATCAAGAACCCTTTCATAACCCTACCAGACTAGATACGGTCTGAGAACCTCGGGTCGACGTTACCTGAGCACTCAAATCTCCTAGGATTCTCAAACTTTTGCCAGGTCGTCCTTTAACTAGTACAGCTCATACATATATTTATGTGCAATTATGATATGACAGTATATATGTTCTAATAATGTCTTATATTTATATATATGTTCTAATAATATGTCTTATATTTATGTTATATAAACTATATTCTATGTCTTTTTGAAAGTATGCAGGATGTTGTGATGGTCCTGAATGTCGGCCCAGTGTTCCTCTGATTTTACTAAGGAATCTAAACATATTTGTCCTGAAAATGAATGAAAACACACACACACACACACACACACACACACACACACACACACACACACACACACCTGCAGCCACCTGTCACCCTTGCATCAGAAAACATCATGGGCTTGGCATTGGATTTGACAAGGTGTCTGATCCAATCATCATGTTTGTCAGAGTCTGGGAGCAGTGTGATCCAGCCGGGTGGTCATTGCTCCAGCACCATGCAGGAATCTCACAATCTCCTGGAAAACAACTGCACAGCCTCCATCCCAGCTGTCCCCGAATTCAGCGATGACATCAGGCATTTTCAGAGTGGAGCAGAGATTTGACAGATGAATGAAAACACCAACCAGCTTCAGACACAGACGTACTAGAAGTCTTCACCGTCATATCACAGACGTGGGGGCAATTCCTGTCTGATGATACATGCAGAACATAACCACAGTCCACCGGTGTTCACCTGTTTCATGCTTGTCGTGCTGCAGAAACCTGGTCATGAACACATTAAAGAAACTTCCTAGGACTATGTCACGTGTAGAGTCTACAGGTTTCAAGACCAGTTAGCCTTGCCAGTAACCCCGATCACTCTGGGCATTAACGCGTGGACTTTCTGGATCCTGGATCTTCTGATCACGAACGACAATAGCAATTCCAACACTCGGCATTTTAAACGCATCTCCTTTGAGCAAATATAATCAGATTTCTCATCTCACTTCCACTGAAAGAGGGGCATCACATTGCATTAATCGATTAAATGGAGATGAGGCACCTATTTTCATGTGCACACCAGCCCTGAGTTAGTTAGAATCCGTGTGTGGGGGGGTTGGACCATGCAGTCTTGTGCCCATTATCTCTTTACCAGTGATGTAATTGATGTGGGCAGGGCTTTGAGACGCTTTGGCGTTCACTCTACATATATATTGTGGTCATATGTGTCTCTGACCACCTCTGAGTGTGGTTTACGTGATCGGATTTCATTTGGGGTGTTAGCAGCCTTTACTCTGCTTCATCCGGGAGCCACGTTCTACAAATGTGGATTCGTTCAAATTTGAGTCACATATGTTTAAAAAAAGCCCACCAGACCTCAACGCTGGGTTTTCACAGCTATGTGGGAGGTCAGTATATTCATGTAGCACTGGGAAGGGGGACTGGAAAGGGGCTTAAGAGAAATATGGGAAAACCGCTGATCTCACTCTTGGGATGAAATCTGGCCAATATGTAGCCAACTGATCCTTCCATCTGTGAACCATATTAACCAATAATGTGAATCCCACCCATTCCACTATCTATCGCCTAAAAGTTACAAATACAATCAAATGCTGTGTTTAATCAAAACGTGAAATTGCGGCTTTAATTGCACACATCGCATTCCCGGGATGCTGCCTGCTGAGGCGGATGGATATCTGCGGAATTCGCCCAAGCTTTGGTCTCGGCCACAGCTGTTCCCGTCACCCCCACCTTTCAAATGTAATAATGCTCTCATGCAAATACGCCCCTGCGAGAGGCTCGCATAACCACATCACCAGCATCATCCCCAGCTGTCAGGGCTCAACTGTGTGTGTGCATGTGTGTGTGTGTGTGTGTGTCTGAGTGCATGTGTGTTGATTGACCGCCCACGGGGAGGGAGATGAGAGATGAGCGGTAAGGCAATCCTAAAACCACAGTCAGATGAGACGGCCATGCGTCACATCGACAGCAGCAGTTCCAGTTCAGAAAGACCCCAGAAAAAGCTCACATCCGCGAAGCTAAGAGCTGTTTCTAGCACTACAAGGTAGAAGGAGTCGCTGAGGACCCCTACGAGGCTCCAGGGGGTCTGGCGTATGTAATCTCCAAATACATTCAGTGTAGGGTTTGAAAACTTAAATAGGTCAGGATGTAATTATGTTGGAAGCCACTCTTTAAATCATGGTACTGGAAAGGGTTCTGCACACATATGGTTCCCTAAAAACCT
This sequence comes from Acestrorhynchus altus, assembly GCA_034509495.1. NCBI lineage: Eukaryota > Metazoa > Chordata > Actinopteri > Characiformes > Acestrorhynchidae > Acestrorhynchus > Acestrorhynchus altus. Next base: position 1,118,427 of record CM067522.1, on the reverse strand, counting down.
GTCAAATTTAACAGCAGAACCTGAGGAACCTGCAAGAACCTCCAGAAAGAATCCCCTAAATAACAGTTGAACCTAGAGATGATTAGAGAATTAGAGAACAACATTTGTGATGTGTGACCTTCATGTTATGCAATGCAGTGTTTCTCAACCCTGGTCCTGGAGGCACCCCTACCCCAACGAGCGTACCTGTGCTATAAAGTTTCTAGAAGATCTGATGGCAGTAATTAATTGGATCAGGTGGAGTCTGCAGGAAGGAGCTCTCCAGGAGCAGGGTTGGTGACCCTGGTTCTAGATCATCTAAATATTTTGGTTAAAAAACAACAACCAACTGTTCTTTAGAAAATATGCAAAAAACAAAAGAACCTTTTAAAGAATTTAACCAACCCTGCTCCAGGAGGACTACTGTCCTACAGACTTTAGATTCAACCCTAATCCTCCCCACCTGATGTAACTAATTACTGCCTTTAGAAGTTGAATGGAGTGTGTTAGATTCGGGCTGGAGCTGAAACCTGCAGAAAGGTAGCTCTGCAGGAGGAGCTCTTTACAGTATGTCAGTGTCTGATCTTCTGTAAGCCTGTAAAATATTCTTCACCCCCACAGTCTCTTTAATCATCATTCCTTGGGGATCCAAGCGTGGTTCTTACATGGTGCAGATCTTCAAATCAGGACCTTGAATCCATTTTCTGTCCCATTTTCTTCTTGATGGAAAGGAACAGTTCATATATTTGGTCACATAGTGTCTTACCTATCAAAGATGATAAATTCTAGGACTGGAAATTGGATATAAGGTCCTAATTTGAGGACCTGGGCAATATAAGAACATCTCTTGGAGAACCAAGAAAACAGATTTAAAAAGACTGTGAGTGTGAAGAACCATTTAATGTCTTACAGAAGATCAGATACCGATTTAATGTAATGGTTCTATGAGGAACCCTTATGTAGAGGGTCTTGAAGTTTCAGCCTTCAATTTTCTTTGGTTCTAAGGGAGGTTGTAAGCCAGGGGTGTCCAGTCATATCCACAAAGGGTCAGTGAGGCTGCAGGTCCTCATTCCAAACAAGCTGAAGCTCACCTGATTCTGCTTGTTAATCATTGGGTCTCGGTCATCAAACAGTTGATCAGGTGACCACGGTCACACTATCCCTTTGCAGATAAAATTGGACACCCCTCTTCTAAACTTTTCCCAAACTCGGTCCTGGCAACACCTCCCAGGGTGTGTAAGAGCACGGAAATCTCTAAAATGTGCAGAGCCATTGGACAGGGTTTGGGAACCACTGTTCTAAGGCATTGTTGAAAGAACCCTTGGGTAAGCGAGCAAAGCGAAACCACAGCAATACCTCGTGACTTCTGTGGGTCGACATCGACTGCGTCTGAGCATAACAGAGTGTACGATACTGAAAATCACTGTGGCGGATAATAAGACACTGCGAGCGGCGGAACGGACACGTGACCTTACTAATTGCTGGCTTTCATACATCACTAGCTTCCCTTCTTTGTTGGCCACATTGACCACTTTAATTTGGAGTCACGGTCAAATTACTGTACTTAACAGCATGGAAGCGGAGCATCCTAGTGCTCCTCGACACCCACAGTGTCCAGCCAGCGATGGTCCAGGCCTCCAAACTAAGATTAATTGGATTTGCTGCCTTATCTGACTGTTTATAAGCAGATAAAAACAGAGCACTGCATTCCTTCCCTCCTCAGTTGTCATTTACGACGCTCTCGCCATCCCTCCATCACTCTCCTCTTTTTATCACTGACACATTCATAACTCATCACGCATCGCTCCTGACAGCTGCTGTCTATGCCGCCACTGCTGCTGCCGGTGGTGGTTCATGCTGGGGGGAAGGTAGACTGGTTGCTGAAGGCACTGGGGCTTTAGGGTGACGGTGGGCACACTCCGGCAGAGGGGAGCAGAGTTGGGGGGACGGGTCTTTCACACTGCTAATGTGTAATTAGGAAGCGTTTTGGAGCGCTGCCGTCCGTGCCTGAAATTAGCCGCCTTTTATTAATCAGGCAGAGAGGCACAAAGGCACGCTGGGTTCCCCTGTAATCTCTCACAAAATGTTTTTCTTAATTACAGAGGGGAGAGCGGCAGCAGGGTAGGGGGTGGTGGAGAGTGCTAATGTGTGTGTGCCTGTTTGTAACCAGGCTTTCTGGAACCAAGCATGTGCTGCTACCTACATCTCCTTACCCTCTTACTCCCCGCCAGCAAGCCAATCAGCTTGATCATCATCATCACCAATTGTCCTCATGTTCGGGCCCGTCTTTTGATGCCATTCCAGAATTCGAGACACTTGGAGACAGTGCTGGTAACACTTCAGAATCGTAGTCCACGCTTGCAGACATAATGCAAGCTTTCTCCTCCAGTCCATCATAAAATTGAATCACTGTTAAGAGAGCAACAGGGAGGATCTGGTTCCAGTGCCTCCTGTCAAGGGGTGGACATATGAGGCATCAGGTAAACAGTCAGTTCACAAAGTGGATGGATAAGTGTAAGAACCTGAGACAGGCTGTGAGTGGCTGTGCAGTCACTGCCCGGGGTCACTACCCCGAGAGAGCAAAATTGGCCATTCTCTCTCGGGGAGGATAGATGCCACTCTCTTCCCACATCACAACCAGATCAATAGGGGGAGAGTCCTGACAAGGTTGGGTAATTGGCACTTCCAAAATGGGAGGATAAAGTAGATATAAAAAAAGAACACTTTAACAAAAAAACAAGCTGATGTTTTAGAGTTGACAACTGTTGAACCCAAAGCTCTTTGGTTCTTATGGAGATCCAAGCTTACAGGACTTGTGCTGGATTAACAGTGGTGTTATCCATAGAATAGAATAGAATAGAATAGAATAGAATAGAACTTTATTGATCCCTTGGGAGGGTTCCTTCAGAGAAATTAAGGAGTTTTATTATAAAGGGAGTTTTCAACACATGTAAACATCTCATGACATAATGTACATTTAACCATGCTGCTGTTAGTGGTACAATCAAACCTAATCCTGAACTTTACTAAGATTTTTTTTTATCCATCCCTCCATCCATCATCTGCCGCTTATCCAGGGTCCGGGTTGCATAAGCCTAACCAAAGAGGCACAGACCCCCGTCTGCCCAGCCACCTCTTGCAGCTCTTCCAGGGGCATTCCAAGGTGCCAGTGACTGTTGTTATTGCTCATAATAGTAGCTGGATCACACTTTGCCTGGCATGTCACAATTTGTCCTAGGAGACCCTACCAGGGGCTTTTGCCCCCGACAACATAGCTCCTAAGGTCACTCGGACATGCAAACCCCTCAAACATGATGAGGTGGTGATCCAATGATGGGTATTATTTATTATTTTTTTAATAGTTTAATTTTTATACCCATTTTTCTCCAAATCTGATGCTGCCAATTAACCCACACTCCCCTCAATAACTCCCAACATTAGGGGGCACATGTGACGTCTGCCATCATCTGCCAGTACAGCAATACTGGGCAGTCGGTGTGCCCAGAGGACAGAACTGGACTCCCAGTTTTGATCAGCCAACAGAGACCTGTGCTGGCCAGTATCACAGAGGAGTGACGGGGAGAGCATCACCTGCCCACCCAATTGTGCTCTCTCGGGGCTCCGGGGGCTGATGGGATATAGCTGCCAGTGCCTTAGTCTGCTGATTCAATAGAATGGAATGGAATGGACTCAGCCCATATAAGCCCAGATGGAACCAGTTCAAAACCAGAGTTCTTTTGGTCAAAAAGCACCCACTGAGCCCCCAAATTCTCCTATATCCATATAATAACCTCCAACTCACCCAAGCTATGCTACCATGTTTTCCTGCCTATGTGAGGACTGTACATGCACACTTTCCAAATGTACCAAAAGAACTGATTGGACAGATGATAGATGATACAGCAGTCCTTGGTTTCAGCTCATTGCAGAGTCTGTTGGCTGTGAACAATTGCAGGTCCCGTGTGGTTTCAGGTCATCTTGTCAATCTGGGCCTAACTTTCAAAGCCTGAAAAGTGCTGACAGTGCAAGCAGCTTCCTGTGACCCTTAGTGGTAACCTTTCCAAATAACACTCCCAAACCGGTCCCAAAAAGAGCAGCCTCTGCCAACACCTTCCGGACACTCCATGTGTGCGTGTTGATGACCTCGTGGTGCAATGGAAAGAGCCGCAGAGAATTCTGGATGCTAAACAGAGCTGTGGATTTGCCTGAGGCAGGCAGGCACAACACAGCTCCCACTGAGCTCGCACCCATATGGCATCAAATTAGGCAAAGGGGAAAACACACACACACACACACACACACACACACACACACACACACACAGTTAACAAGGAGGTACATAAATGAGCTTTTTTGTTCTAGCTCAGTGCAGTCCCCAGTGCTGCAGTGTGCTGAGGTAGACAGCAAGCTGACCGTGTCATAACTGACCTCAGTACTGTGTTTGTAGCCCCAGTTCCCCTCAAGAGCCTCCACTATAAGAACAATACACATATCAACACTTTATATCAGTATATGATGAATTGGGGCTTTGAAATTAAATCTCTGAATCTGAGATCCACACTTTGGAGACAGTTACATGCTATTTTCTAGCCTTTTTCTTTTTCATTTTATTTGGACCACTGTCCAGTATTTTGAAACACATATATTTATAAATATGCTATGTGAACTTAATCATTACAAATAATTCTTGTAGCTCATAAACACTCTGAATGATCAATTTCCAAAAGGGTTTTTTGAGATATTAAGCGTTTTTTGGTCCTTATAAGGAAAATAAATAAAAAAATACATAAAATATTAAAACATGGTCAAATGTTTTCAAACTAATATTTAATTTCTGATAATATTTACATTTCAAATGAAGACATTTGAGTAGAAAATAACAGTATTTTGTATGTTTGACTGTCTCCTATTAATACTTTTCTAATGTTTTGGTGAATAAACAACAAAAAAATTCCACGATTTTAGCCTTGTTTTCCAAAAGCTTAAGTGATAGTCTGCCCGGTTTGGGGGTTTGGGATTTAGAGACTCTGGTAAGAATACATAATTACACAGCATGTGAAAGACTCTCCAGGAAGATTCTTCAAATGTTCAGGATTGGTTGTGGTTTAGAAACACTGTTGAACTTCCCTGAAGGTGGACGTTCATTAATGCACACTGACGTTCCAACTGTCCTCAAACTACAGCACAGATGCATTTGAGAGTGACAGGATTTTCACGGATTACCTCAGTGTTCCATTGTTCAGTCAGAGCTCCACTGAGCGTTCGACGTGCCAATCTCACCACTGACCTGCAGACAAGGCCGGTCAAGAGAACGCAACGTTGTTAAAAGAGCCCGGGAGCGTTCGGAATATCACTGTATTTCTATGGTAACACTGAGGACTAGAAGAAAGAATTGCAACAACAATGAACATCCAAGGCCAGTGACCCCTAAAAAGGTCAGGATGGTTTTGTGCTGATTTTTTTAAGTTCAGATCTCATTTGACGTTTTTATTCAAGGTTCAAAGTCAAGCTCTGAATTCAAAGTGAGTGGAATTGTGAGGGCTGGGTGGCCTTTACATCATCTCTATTACACATCCAACATGCATAAACATTACGCAGGCATTTCTTTAATCAAGTTGTGTTTTTCATGCAATATGGATTTTTGTCCATTAGGGACATAAAAGAGCTCTTGTATCATTTCTGGTGAATCTCTCACACGTAAACATTATACACAAATACGGACGTTTATTATAGAGTTATAAAAGGAGTACAAATTCTACAGACTTTACAGTATAATTCAGTGTGGTTTACTGTCTAAATATACCTGTGCTACTGCTACTGCTATGACCTTTAACCTAACCCTTACCCCCAACTTTAGCATAAACGTTACCCTTACGCTAACCTTATCCCAAACCTTAACCATGACCTAAACTTAACTGAACCCAACCCCAATCACAGCGTAAAGTTTATCTAACCCTTACCCTAGCACTAATTTTACAGGGTTTTTTGATTGTTTGTTTGTTTGCTTGTTTGTTTTGTGGCAAATATTTTATTTATTTATAAATGTATCATTTTTCTTGGGGTGTGCTTTAGTCGTAGTAGTCAAACTGTTGTGATAATGTTAATATAACTACTGTCATTTTATGTGATACTTTCAAACACTAATTATTTTGGCAGCATTAAACATGCATTGAATCAAATGGAATCTCATTGTTGCTGCCCAGAAGGTAAAATGGCGGCCCAAGAGTAAACGCTGAGGTACGGTTCCTGGATGTGTTTTCCACTGAACACATATGCCCATCAAAATGCCTCAACTGTGGTCAACTGTGTTTCCAACCATGGTGCTGCTACTGGTGAGAGGAATACTGCAGGTGTGTGTGTGTGTGTGTGTGTGTGTGTGTGTGTGTCTGTTAACTCTCTGACTGCAGGACTCTTGGGACCTGAGCTGAGTAAGTCGGGCCTGACGGAGCAGTGGAGCTGAAGTTTGACACCCAGCCTGTCTTTCTTACACACACACACACACACACACCGTCACACACACCGTCACACAGATGGTAGTGAGTCTGACAGTCTAAGAGTTCATAAACATTAACATACCATACTGTGATTATACCGCTGTTTATTTTAACTAGAATATTCATGTAATATAATTAAAACATTAGATCAGCTTGCTGTGAGATGAGCTGGGTGATGGCTGAGAACCTGGCTGATAGACTGGCAAGAGGACTGGCAAGGCTGGGAGTCTAGCTGGTAGATTGGCTGAAAGACTGGCAATGTACTCACATAGGGATTTGCTGTGAAACTGTCTGGGATACTGGCAGAAAGACTGGCTGGAATACTAGCTGATTTACTCCTCGTGGGACTGGATGAGAGATTGCTTGGGAATGCTTGGGAGACTGGCCAGGAGACTGGACAAAGGCTGGGAGACAGAGAAATGGCTGTCAGAGAGACCATCAGGGTGACTGGATAGGGTCTGACAGGTAGATTGGTGAGACTTCGAGAAAGGCTTGGAGACTACCTGAGCGACTGGCAAGAGACTTGTTTGGTGGCTGGATTTGAGACTGCTTGGCAGGCTTCTGAAATTCCTAAGCTGAAGTTCCTAGATGCTCTAGTTCATAACTGTCCTAGCTAGTTACCTAGTACCCTAAGTCATTAAGTCCTGAAGTTCTTATATTCTCTCATTTGTATCTGTCCTACGTTCTGTGTTCCTAGATTCTCAGTTCCCCAGCTCCTAGTTACCTAGTACCCTAGTTCTGAAGCTCCAACATTCCACAGGAGAGAGAAGACACAGAGAGCCAGAGCCCAAGAGAGGCTCAGGTGGTTTTCGGGTTAATCTTGTGTCCGGAAGAGTGGTGGTCAGTCCTCGGCGTGCCTCCCCTCACTCAGAGCGTGACATTGCCAAAGGGAGAAGGGAAAAGAGTGCAAAAGAGAGAGAGTGAGCAAGCGAGAGAGAGAGAGAGGGAAACAGCAGCATTTATCATTCTGTGCCTCTCTCTCGCTCTCTCTCTGTCAAACATGCCATATGTGGCTGTCAGGAGGGGAGACCAGCGGGCTTATGGAGTGTGACAAGGCCATTCACACTCAGCTTCTACCATACAGGGTCTACAGTGGGGGGAAATATCCCCCCAGACATTTTGCAGGGGTGAGGAGGGGCTAAGGCCTCTGCAGGGTCATTGCATTCCTGCCTCTGTGTGTGTGTGTGGGGTATAATAAGAGCGAAGGTGAACTTCAGACAGGCCTGAACACGGTAAGGACGTTAGGGGTGTATACAGGCTCTCACTCTTACTAAACACTTATTAACAGACCCAACTACGACGTTCACATGATCTGTGGAAAAGGCCATGTCTGAGTGTCAGTGATGACTCCTCTGGCCCAAGCTGATGAAATAACCTAACCTCCATTGCTCCATCTGAGAAGGACCCTGAGCTCCCCGGGCCACCACTTCACATTGGCTGCCCAGCTTCCGTCTACTCAAGTTACAGAGTTTCTTTGTACCACATTTCTGACATTCATGTTCAGAGAAACATATGTAAGTTCTCAAGGTTCTGAAGATCATGAAAACTCCATTCCTACATGCCCTAGGTCCAGGTTCCCAGGTTCTATGTTTTCTAGTTTAGTTCCATAGCCCTTATTCCTAAAGTTCCTAAGGTTCTTAGTCCTTAAGTTCTTCACCTATACCTTCTTTAACCTATATTTTTAGGTTTACAGTTCAAATTCTAGGGAACATTCTTAATTCCAGGGAAAGTTCTTAACTGCCCCAGCCCTCCTTTCAGGTTCCCAGCTCTTAAATTCCTTAGCTCCTACTTCCCTACCATCTGAGTTCTGAAGATCTTTAGTTCCTAGCTCATACGTTCTCTAAATCCCAGTAGCCTACTTCCTAAGTTACCTAGATTGTAGTTCTCTTTGCTGTGTTACAGGTTTGACCTTGCCAACAGCTTTCTTCTGGTTCTCAATTATGGATAACTTCTCATTAACTGTGCGTGTCCATGTGCTCACCCTCCACTGTCCCACCTGACTCTGATTACTGGAAATGCCCCGAGAAACCTGACGTCCTCCCACCTCCCATGTGTTACAATTAGGCTCAGAACTAAACTCTGGTCTAAGGTGAGGTGGAAGCATCTGGTGTAAGCTGACAGAAAGGTTTTAAGTAGAGTTTAGGGAATTGATGTTGCTTAAACGTGACATGCTTGCGGTGCAATAACGGCCTGCCAGCACTTCATTTAAGAGTCTAACTGAGTCAGTGTGCTTTAATGGAGAGTGTGAGGGTTCGGAATTCTGTGCCAGCGGCCCCGGTGGAACATTTTTCTGCTCATTACTGATCATCATCTCATTTCAAATCACTGCCTCACCTGCCACACACTCTAATCCAAGGTGACTCCCTGTCCCTGTCATGCATTTAACGGTTAGGGCTCTCTCTCATTCATTCTCTCTCTCTCTCTCTCTCTCTCGCTGTCTTTCTCACTCACACACATTAATATAGATGACTGTAACTGATGCAGTTGAGGTCAAGTAGCTGGTGGATGGAAGCTTTGGACGGCTTGGTTCACCCGGGACTTTCTGCCGTTGCCGGGTTACAAGTTCATTTTCCTGCCCACTAGACCGTCCCTGAGCCTGCTGCTCTGAGGCCAAGCGGAAGTCTAGAGGAGACAGCTGAACTGAACTCCCAGTAAGTGAACTCTCATGTTATTTATTCGTAATCGTTTGATGTGTCCTGTTCTTCATTTCACTGAAATAAATATTCAATTCAGACGTACAGTTCCTGGCTCAGAATTGCTAGGGTAAATATTTTACAGCTGTCCCTATCTGACACAGTGGACCATCAATGGAAATCTTATATTCCCTTAACTATGAAAGAGTTACTTTAGATATGGACCGATCAATGTTTTGGGGCCAATAACAATCATTGAACATCTTACAGTACAATCGGCCAAACACTAAAACCGATCAAGTGGGGTGCTGCATGTCCTCTTTCTAGACGTTCCTTGGTTCCATGCTGCATCTTGCAGGGCTTCTGCGATGTTCCTGAACTGTCTCAACACAAAATGCACTTCATGTTTTGGAATCAGACTGATTTAAATTGCTGTTGAACTCGCTGTGCTTGCTTGTTTGCTAGCTCTGCTGCAGTGACACTCAGTGTACTGGGCTGAGTGATGGACTCCCGAACGGGGGGTCAGCATAGTGCTGTAAACAGTGTTTACTCTGCTTCCTGAAGTTAATATGTGAGTTTGCATCAAATATGGGACAAATCATATCGCCATTTAGTAAAAACAGAGCATATGATCTCACCAGCTCTCTGGATTTGTGAAATCGTATGCAAATAATGTTTGATCTCGAAATCAGCTGGTACCAATGCATAGCCAGATCCTTCCATTTCTACAGTATTTAATGCACGTTATCTAGAAAAAAGGGTTAATTGAGAGGGTGAACCAGTATGCTTTGTTTATGTGTATACTTAGTGAAGGGGAGGAAACCGGTTTCAGCACTTCAGTGTGATTTATACTTGAAGACTGTAAAGAAAACAAGTGAAAGTCCACCATGACCATGACTTCATGCACATGCCTTCAGTGCTCACTCCCAGAAATATCTCCAGCTCCTGATAGTTAACGTCAGCTAATTAGAGCTGGGATGGATGCCTGAGCGCTCAACAAGTGAGCAATCACAGCAGAAGGAGCTAGACGCATTCCTCTGCTGATGAACCTCAGCCAGACCATAGGAGAGAGAGAGAGAGAGAGAGAGAGAGAGAGAGAGAGAGAGAGCTGAGCCATTTCTTTAAAGCAGGCTGGCGTACAACCTGAAGTCTTCATCTCTTCATCATAAAAGCCTTGAAAAGACTCCTGGTGCACCATTTTTCCCCACCACTTTCACACTCAGAAGGATGGGTTGTGAGAAATGATTGCTAATCTATGCAAAGAAGCAATCAGCAGCCCGATGCATAATGCATGAGCGTAAAGAGGCGCCAATTCAGAGGCGCTTTCGGGTTATCAGGCGCTATCAGGGGACTCGGCAGACGAACCGGGACGTACCTTGGGCCTTTACGGGGAATGGAGGGGAACAGCAGGCGACTGTACACTTCTGAGGCCTGCGGAACACACCGCAAACAGTGTGAGCGAGAACATGGGAACTCTGAGAAGGTCAGAATGTGTCAATTATAAGAATAACACTGCCATATGTGCAATATAAACATGAATTAAACAGGATTAGAATGTGTGTGAATTATAATGAGCATTATATTGGATTATATTGAGCGCGGCTTAATCCCAAACCTACGTCCTCCTGAAGAACGTTCAATTGGATTGTCAGAGGAAGGGAAATTGAGGCCGCATCCATGCATACATTCTTATCCCGAGTACTAGATTATTTCAAAGCATATCCAATCACTTAATCTGTTTTCGTCTGCTTTCGTATCGAGCTCACGCCTATTTATCTGTAATTGCACGCGGCTATTTTTAGGAAACCGTTGGAGAAACGAGCCATTCGCCTTGATGCCACGTTAAGTGCCGGAGCAATTACATTTGAATTTAGACGATGGTTTATAAACGTCGCGGCCTGAAAGGGTGCCGCCTGTCTTCCACTGCGGGCGGAATGGAAAATAACATCATGACTAAACTGATTGATTTCTAATAATTTAATCTGGAGCAGAGCTGCTTTTCCAGCAGGGCCTGGCATCTGTGAAAAAAGACATCTGGTAAATTACAGCATTTTCAGAGCGAAGGCTGAATCTACTCTGACGAGCCAAACTTATATAGATGCTAATGTACAGACACTGATTCACTGACTGGTCTGGACAGTGGCATCCTGATCTGCTCACTACATTCTCCACACCAGAAGATGACGGTGCTGAAATGTTAAATAACCACCTTCTTGTTTCTACACTCATTGTCCATTTTATCACCTCCTCTCACCGTAGAGGAGCACTTTATAGTTCAATGACCAAAACCCCACGGGACCACCACAGAGCAGGTATTATGTGGGTGGTGGGTCGTTCTCAACTCACATGGTGTTGGTGAGTGTGTTGCACTGGTACAACTGGATCAAATACAGCAGTGCTGCTGGAGTGTTCAAACCCTGTGTCCACACACTGTCCACTCTATTAGACACTCCTTCCTAGTTGCTCCTGTTTGTGTTGTGTTGGTCATTCTGTAGTCCTTCATCAGTGCTCACAGGACGCGACACACACTAACACACCACCACCATGTCCGTGAACGACCCACCCCCCACATAATACCTGCTCTGTGGTGGTCCTGTGGGGTCTGTAAGAACGATGACGTTCAGATCCAGAAACATGAGGACCTTCACATTAGGACCAAGTCATAGACACTGGTTGTGACACTGGAAAATGCTGCTGTATGGGTTTCAGCTGCGTGTTTGTGTCCCGATGCTGTTGACAGCCCCCCGTTCATCTGCATCTGCTCCTGTTATTAAACCCACTCTGCTGCAGTCTAGTGTAAGAGCCCGTGACCTCTGACCCTCTGTTCTCTCCCTGTTGAATAGGAGCCGTGTGTCTGCCTTGAACAGGTCAGGGTCAGCAGGTTGTGTGTGTGTGTGTGTGTGTGTGTGTGTGTGTGTGTGAAAACATTCCTGTATGGTGGTGGTGTGAAGTGAAAGTGAAGGTCAGCTGACCCCATTAGAGCAGCAGAGAGTGGAGGAATCTGTCGCACACCAGCACGTAGTGTGTGTAGGTGAGACTGAGGGTCTATGCTTGATAGTAAAGTGAATAAGGTCCTGAAGTGTGTGTGTGTGTGTGTGTGTGTGTGTGTGTGTGATAACACTGTGCTCATTGATGATTAAAGTATAAACGAAAATAACATGACGTTTCAGGTCAGTTATCTTAGTGGCCACAAACCCATCATTCCTAAGATCTTCAATGATGTACGACTTTGTTCAACAAAAGAAAATCATCTGCTGAAGGATCTCAAAACCCTGCTGATAAAAAAGCCTGACCAGCTTAGCTCCAGGACAGAGAAGGGTATGCTTTGTTTGGGTTTGATGGTTTAGCTGGTATAATCAACCAGTATGACTAACCTTGGTGATTCTGACTGACCTGCACGACCAATAAAACCAAGAGGCTTGACCAGGAAGACAACCCTGGTTGACCAGTACAACCAGAAAGACCAAGCTTTTCAAGCAGCAAGACTAAGCTGGTCAACCAAAGGCTTTAGGAGAGCAGAGTGCATTAACACTCACCTATGGTCAGGCCTTCAGTTTGTGGGAATATCTCTTATGGAAACCACTGTGTGTGTGTGTGTGTGTGTGTGTGTGTGTGTGTGTGTGTGTGTGTGAGAGAGAGAGAGAGAGAGAGAGAGAGAGAGAGAGAGAGAAAACAGCTATGACAGTGATTTAAAAAAAATACCATCTGTGCCTCACAGGGGAGAGAGAGTGAGAAAGCAGCTCTGTAGAACTCCAGGTCTCTCGCCCTCTCTCGCTCATCTGTCCTCATCAATGCAATTTAAATTGAAAAGCTCAGTCATAATTAAATTCCAGCAGAGCTTTTTCTTTTTTTTTGATGAGAGGGACAGGGGAGGGGGACGGGGGGAAGGCGAGGACACTGAAATGTGAATGATGGGGTGTGGGTTAAAGTGAAGGACACCAAGCAAAAAGGTCAGAGTTCACAGCCAAGCCCTCCCAACAGCACCCCCACTGTCGTCTGCAATGGTTCAGTCCGTCTGGCAGCTCTAAAGCCTCCTGACATTTACAGAAATGAATTAAAACAAGCAGAGAGAGAGAGAGAGAGAGAGAGAGAGAGAGAGAGAGAGAGACCAATAGACAGAGAGAGCAATGGATAGAGAAACTGCTATACAGAGTGAGAGAGCAATAGATAGAAAGAAAGAGAGAAACAGAGAAAGTGCAATATACACAGAGAGAGAGAGAGAGAGAGAGAGAGAGAGAGAGAGAGATAGAGAATCAATTATTCCAGACTTTCCCGAAATTGACCTTTTCTCTGCAGCTGTTTGTTGGCTGAACTTCAAAAAGCGCCATAAGGGTCAAGCCCCATAATTCACCACACAGAGAGAGAGAGAGAGAGAGAGAGAGATAATGCCACACTTCTCTCTCATGTCAACACAGTGTCCCCCTCCCCTATTCAAACTACCCCGTAACTGCATTCATACAGACACACTTGCTCCCTCTCTCTTTGGATCCACACTCAGGACGGAGTGACGGTCAGCAGGTCTTGACTGGAGATCACTCAGTTCACTCTGCAGCAGTGTGGAGTAACTGGACCTTCAGGGTTGAGTGTCAGTGACCCGTCCCTTATCACTACAGCAGTACTGTGTGTTTAACTCTTAGAACCCGAGATCTGCACTCTGTGGGCAGTTACAGGCTATTTTCTATCGTAACTCAGAATCAGAGTAACCTACAGACACAACACACACATCAAAGCTTTTTACAAGAGCGTCCTGTCTAACCATCACATCACATCACATCACATCACATCACATCAATGCGGAATTCAGCGCAGAACACATCAAATTCACTGCTTTCCAGCTGAATTAAACCCCGTTTTAATGCCACAGCAGCCATTCAGTGCTTATTTACTGCTCTGTTACACGTACACGCTTAACCTGCACGCAGACTGACGGATCAGCGATTGGGGGTGGGGCTAATGACATCACTGACCCTGATATTGGGTTTTTATGGAAAATGGGAAAGAAGGGTCTGTTTGCTTTCTTTGCTCACATAATGTTCAATTTTCAGAATAAAAGTCATGAGAAGGGATCATGCAAATACATCAATACTTTTAAAATAACTTATCTATTTTATTTTATTATCTTTCAAAACTCTGGATGATCACTTTCCTGGATTTTTGAGGTCTTTATGAGCAAAACAATAATCAAATGTGTAATTTTTTAAGACAATTTTTTAAGACAATTTTGTGTAGCTTACAATCTCCTGAATATAACAACATCTGGTATGTGTGTCTCCTAAAAAATACTAAATACAGAAATGGCAAATGAATGTTCCTCAAACTATGAAAATATCCCGCACACCTGCGCTGGGGTTGAGGCTATGAGGACATAAGGAAACTCCACGTCTCGTGGTTTTAGCTGGTTTTACAGCAGTATGGAGCTTCCAGAGCTTCCCTTCCTTCCAGCAAAGCTCCAGCAGAGTTTGTGTGAATGTGTGTGTGTGTTCTTCTCTGACCACTCTCTGTTAAGTGGTCCATTTCCACTCTGCAGTTCACAAATCAACTCTGACCACTGCTGGACTTCAGCCAGCTGACTCCTGCACGGCTCCCCTGGCGCACGCTGACAGGAACGGAGGCAGACTGACTCGATGAATGAGCAGAAGTTTATCAGCAGCTCTGACACACAAACACTAGTTATACAATTCAGAATGGACGAGCTGCGGAAAGACCAGCTTCTGCTGGTATTTTAGATGATCTCAGCTGGTCTTTAATGGACATGGTGGTTGAATAGCTGCTCATCCCATCAAAAATATGGTGTATGTAGATACGTGAACTGGTTTAGCTGGTTTGGCTGGTAGATCAGTTCAGACCACTGTCTACTAGCATGTCTAACCTGATCAAGCTGGTTGACCCCTTTGTTCAGGCTGGTTATTCTGGCTGAATAAATTGGTCGTGTTGATCTTGTAGTTCTACAGCTTGGCCAGGCTGGTTATGTTGATTAGCTGGCTTGGTGATGCTGATCGGCCAGTTATGTTGTGCTGATCATGCTGGTTGACCAGCTTGGTGATGGACATGTTGGTCAACTAGACTGATAATGACGGATAGGCTGGTCAACTAGCTTGTTCATGTTGATTGGACTGATCATGGTGGTCAAGCAGCTTGGAAATATTGATCAGCTTGATGCTGAGCAACTGGTCAACCAACTTGTGATTATGGTCAGCTGGTTCTAGGTACGCTGGTCTATTAGGTTGTCAAACTGTTTGGTGGTGTTGGTCATGTGGGTCTAACAGTTTGACGTTGATTCTATCAGCTTGGTCTTGCCGGTTGTGCTAGTCAACCTGCTTGGCGATGCTGGACAGCTGCTTGACCAGCTTGGTGGTGATGGTCAGTGTGAAGTAACAAAACCCACAACCCCATAAGTTAATGTACCCTATACTGGGAATGAGCGAGCCCATTTCTACACACTGGGTTGTTTTTGTTTAATATTGATCATGTTTTTATTTATTTATTTATTTTATTTACCTGTATTGAATTGTTTACTGAATTTTATTCTGTATGTTTATTGAATAACAACAAATAAAGCAAAATAAACATTAAATAATTTAATACGTCTTTCCATTATCGCTCATGATAATGCATTTAGGAATTTTATAACAATTAAAATTGATATTGAGAATAACACTGTTAATAGGCTTCTGCTGCCCTCTTGTGGACAATGTGTGTCAAAGCAACTTATTCAAGACTAGGATAGATGTATTGTAACTGGAAGACCTGCTTCAAGCAGCTGTCTGTGCATAAAGGGTAGTGGGTCAGTGAAGGTACACGGAGCATCTAGACCCAAAAGTCATTATTAACGTGATCCATCCAGAAAGATGGCCATGAGCCTCCACGAACTCTCCCATACTCCATCCTGCTGTAGTGGACCCTTCACCTTCTTGTACCGTTCGTGTCTGTGTTAAAGGGGCAGTTGCTCAGTAGCTGTTAAGGATGCTGAGTGTATGCTGTGCGATTGTATTTGGGGAGTGCAGTAGGACCCCTGGTCCGCCCAGGCTCGTCTCCCAGCAGTCAAACCCCACCTCCTTCAACTCCTGCACCGCTGCCCGCACCACTGACGGTTCTGTCTCTGTAGAAACACAAAGCAACACACACTTCAAGGTTAAAAACCCTCACTGTTCAGACATTCCTGGGCTTTTTTTGGGGGCTTTTTATTTTCTGATGTTGACGTGTGTCTTCAAAACGGTATATGTAAATAAGCTCTGTTCTGATTGGCTCCCCTGCACTGTGCTTCATTTTAAAAGCAAGCGGTATTAAAACACTCCTTGTACCGTCAGTGTGAATAGGCTATATAAACTATGTGGACAAAAGTTTTGGGACACCTGCTCATTCGCTTTTTCCTTCTGAAATCAAGGGGATCAAAAAGAGTTTGTCCTGCTTTTGTTGGAGTAACTGTCTCTACGTTCCGGGGGAGACTTTCCACTAGATTTAGGAGCATTGCTGTGTTAGCTCTGGATGTTGGACAGTCACCACCTCACCTCACACCTAACTCATCCTGAAAGTACTGCACTGAGCTCCATCATTCCCCAGAACGCAGCTCCACTGCTCCACAGCTCAATGCTGGGGGGCTTCATATCCCTCTGTTCCTCGCCTGGCATTAGGTTATGATGTGCTTTGTAACTTTAAAACTGCTTATACACGTCACACGCCTTTAAAAAAATGTTTCATTTCGAATTTCTATGATACGAAGGCTTTAAACCACGAACCTGAGGAATCTGAATGAGGCTGCAGTTTAAGTTGCACCATTTTAACACACCAAGCACTGCCTTCGCACCAGGCTCATCACCTGTGCGTGACAGTCGCCCCCTCAACAACACTGGTGCTAAAATGACGGTCGCGTGTGCGCGCTATTGACAGATTCCAGGTGGTCTTACAGTTTCCAGCCCCCAGAGAGCCCGAGGGACAAAGCACTAAATGACTAAGTGTTTCTGCAGTCATCTGGGAGTTTTTAAAAGCACAAAGAAAGTGTGTCATTCACAGAGGAGCTGTTAAAGCCTCCCGCTGAGCTTGTGTTGCAAATGCGACACAGTTTTAGTCTGAGTAACAAAGCACTGAGCAGCAGTCTGGATCAGAGCAGCAACAACAAAACACAGGACAAAGAACACGTCCAGCGCCGTCCACTCGCAGGAATAGAGCAGTAAAATCATACATGTACAGCCTTACAGCTCAAATGCAGTCTGTCGAGGATATGCTGATAGAGTTTTACATTAGAGCTACAGACTCGTTACAATTTTCTATATTTCTGCATAAAACTGAGCTCCAACTTCATCGGTCCTAAATGTACACGAGAGAACCAAATCAAATTAACGAGACAAAAGCATGAACCTTTGCTTTCAGTAGGTGGTGTGACCCCCTCGGCAGCAATTACTGCAATGAAACATTTCCATTAACTCGTGATCAGTCCTGCACATCGGCTTTGAGTCCATTCCTCCGTACAAAACGGCTCCAGCTCTGTTATGCTGGTGGGTTTCCTCCCATGAACAGCTGCTTCAGGTCCTTCCACGACATTTCTACTGGATTAAGATCAGGACTCTGACTGGGTCAGTCCACAGCATTCACTTTACTCTTCTTTAAACATTCTTTGGTAGGCTCGTCGTGTTGCTGCATGGCCCACATTCTCTTGAGATTCAGCTCACGGACAGATATCCATTGCTCCAACGCTGATGACAATCTGTTCAAATGCAGCAAAAGAGGCACAAACCATGATACCACCACCACCACGTTTCACAGACGTGATGAGGGTTTTATGCTGGAACGCTGTTTTCCTTTCTCCAAACATAAAACACTCCTCATTTAAACCAAAAAGATGTAGTTTGGTCTCATCCATCCACAAAACATTGTTCTAGCAGCCCTCTGGCTTGACCATGTGATCTTTATCAAACTACAGACAGGCAGATGTTCTTCTTGGAGAGCAGTGGCTTTCTGCTTGCACCCCTGCCACGCTCACCCTTTTTGTTGAGTGTTCTCCTGATGATGGTCTTGGATTTCCTCTATTTGTACACAATCCGTCCGACTGTGGACTCCAAACTCTTCAGAGATGGTTTTGGAATCTATTCAGCCCGATGAGCATCAACAACACTTCTTCCACCTTTGTTTGTGAAACACTTCCACAGCAGGTGCTGTGAAGATCAGACTTTGATAGAGCCCTGTTCTTTAAATTAAACAGGACCCGCCCACTCACACCTGATAGTCTGCCGTTGAAACACCGGACTCCTTCAAATCCCATCCTGAAGTTATACGACACAAGTACACTACACATAATTCTGCCCTCAGATATGAAATATTGGATCATTTTCCTCAATAAATAAACGAGCCGGTGTAATATTTGAGTCTCGTTTGTTTGTTTTGGTTTCGTATCTACTTTTAGGACTTTTAGGTCTAAATCGGACGAAGTTTTAGCTCAAATTTATGCAGAAACATAGAAAATTAAAAAGGGTTCACAAACTGCATCACGGTACGAGGTTACACAATCTGAGGTACGCTAATGAACATGCTTAAACAATCGCTTGACTTAAACAGCATTGACTTAAAATGAAAATATCATAATTTTAAGAAATAAAGAATTTATTTCTGTCAATTCTTTAAAAAAGAGCAAATAACACTCTGAATGTAAGACTTTATTTTATTTTTATTTTAAGAAACTCTGCAGTTTAACCCCAAATCTGAGCTGCCTTTTCTAGTCAATCCATTGCAGATAATCCATTAAAGGGCAGTAAACGTGGATCTGACTTTAAATCAGTTATTTCTGTCATTAATTATTAATGATATATTATTAATATCATTTTGGTGTTATTTATTGATTATTTTAGATACTTATAACACGTTGCAGAGGTTTTAAACTCACCATATAAACATAAAACACTGCACAAGACACCAAACATGTCTTGTCTATTTGTGCTGAGGCTGAAAACAAAACTAAAACCATGTGTCTCCTGAGATGACAGCTGTGCACGCACAACTCAAGTGTTCCTCGCTTCTGCGGCCCCCCGCCACTCCGCGGCCCGCTCTAGACTTCTTACACCCTGATTATGATTCCTCCTATTAATGCCTTCAGGCATAAACAAAAGGAGAGAAAGGCTGTTAGCTCCATCAGTGACAAACAGCAGCCGAGTCTCTGCTGGGTGCCATCTCAACGCTGCACACACTCCAAACAATAAACACACACACTCAGAAACTCCATTAGCACCTGCTAATCTGCTGTCAGGGCCTAATACTGCATTGTCGTCAGGGTGCCCTGTTTTTATCCCAAACACTGTTCATAATAGATCTGGAGTGGATGACTTGGTGCTTCCATTTACTGGCCACTTTATAGGAAACATCTTTCTTGTGCTTCTGCTTAATGGCCACTTTATTAGAAACACACTGTATGTCCAAATATTTGTTAACACCTCATCTAATGAATATATTCAGCTACTTCAATTTAATATATGGCATCATACCTAATGACAGGGGTGGGATTGAGGGGTATAAAGCCCCCCAGCATTGAGCTGTGAATGATGGAGCTCCATCCACTACTTTTGGGATGAGTTGAGGAGTTGCGGACAAGGCGGGGTGATGGTCATCCAACATCCTGACCTCATCACTGAATGCAATCAAATCCTCACAGCAATGATCCAGACTCTAGAAGAAAGCCTTCGCTGGACAGTAGAGACAGTGGATGAGCAGGGGTCCCAATAAACAGTATCTGTCCATATAGTGTATGTCCACTCACTGACCGCTTCATTAAAACACCTACCTTTCGTTTCTTCCGCTCACTGGCCACTTTATTAGAAACACCTACCTTGCATTGCACTTAGGTTAGTAGTGTGTAACGCTACCTGGTCGGAGGAGTGTGATGCCGCAGCCCCCTCCACCTGCCCCTGTCAGCTTGCTGTGCAGCCCATGGGCAAACGTGACCCTACACAGGGTGTCCAGAGACAGGTGTCCCACGCCCATCACGTTTAGATGGTGCTGATTGATGTCTATAAGGTCCTAAAGAGCACACACAAGCTAATGATGAACACGGAACCTGATACAGCTGGTAGTACCGCTCATCATGGTGGTATGTGAGATGTTTGAGACGTGTGTACCTCCAGAATGCTGTAGTGTTTGGCTGTAGCTCCATCCGTGGCCATCTCAGCCAGAATCTGCTCACAGGTCTGAGACACGGCATCCACTGACTCCAGCACGGGGGTCATTATAGAGGGGTACTGTGGGTTAGATGGGAAGCATGGAGGGAATGTAATCGGCCATCACAATTTGGCTTTGGATTTCTGCTCCTCTTACATATGAAAATGAATACATGACATGGATGTTCAGCAAAACATCCACTAGAGGGCAGTTTAGAGTCTAAAACCCTACGGGGACTGGATTAATTTTACAGAACCGCATGAGATTAGAAATTGTGCCATAAATGACTGAAACGGGTGTGGCTGCTTGATTTACACTGATCCCTCCTCCAGAAATATATGGCTTTAGCCACTGAAAAATGATTAGAGGACAATGACCAATTTTATGACCCACTTACATCAGCATGTTTGAACCAACCTGTACGCACCTTCACTCACAGCCCTCAAAAGACCAATATGAACCTGCGGTAACCAAAACATGGCATTTTTACGGGTCGTTTTACAGGAGGTGAATTTTCACAGACGTGGGAATGCAAAGGATTTCAAGCCTCTTCACTCAATTTAGATGGTTTTGTCCAGATCGGATGGGACTCGTTTTCAGGCACGTCAGTAAAAAAATGTCTTTCATCGCCTGTTAAACCTCGGGATATAAATCCAATGCAGGTTGTTCACGTCGGAACATTCCTACCTACAGCAGACACAACAAAAATGATGGCTGAAATGGTTGCGCGCAGAGGCCACTTTCAAGGGCTGTGTGTGAGGGTGCTTTCAGTCTGGTTCATACCTAGTGTGGACGCGGACACGGCACATGTCAGAATGAAGACCTTGACTCCCAGTGGAGGGTCAAGCTGATCTGTACTGGATGCTCGAAGGTCTCTTGGTATGGATCAGGCCATCAAGTACAAAGGGGCTGGTCCGGTTTGAGCTTTGTAGGGCAGCATCAAGGTTCTGACTCTGATGTTCAGCTACAGGAAGTCAGTGAAGGGAAGCAGCAGAGGAGTTGAAGAGGGACGAGGTGTACAGTTAGTTCCGTGCTTATTGGCACATGCCAGCCTAAGCTTCTATTAATTGGTAGCTATATTAGCTGCATAGCTTCAGTGTTAACCTGAAGTCACAGGAGAAGTGGAATCAGTCGTCTTCACTGATTACTGGGTACAGCAGCAACGTTTCTCTGATAACTAACAATCAAACAGCTTCAATAAAGGAGACTAACAGACCACTCGAACCGTGGTGGACAAACCAGGGCGTGTGATTGTTTTTATCACTATTATTTTTCTCCACTCCAGCTTTCACCGAAGTAAACCCGACCCACAGACTACCTGCCACCGTTACCAGGGCAACAGGGCACAGGGGGCTCCGTCTGGAGCTTTTCTGAAAGGCACTCAAAAGCCCCTGGAGTGTCCCCACACATACGAACACGCACACACACACAGCCGCAGGTGATTATGCTAATTGCAGTGTGTGGGTGTGAAATCACAGGAGAAAGCCTGAGGGTCTTCAGCACCTTGTTAATTTTGTCCTTCACTCCAGAAACCAGAACCTTGGTGCTGCGCGGCACTTTAGTGTTGCTGAGGAGGATCCTGAGCGTGGGCACCCTGGGACCAAATTAGAGCAATTATCAGGAGCACACACACCTATATATAATATATACACACACACACACACACACACACACACACACACACACACACACACTAAAGATTTCAATACAGCATCAAAAACAGAGTAAAATTGAGTCTATGTCTGATTAAAAGTAGGCATCCAAGTGCAGTTTATCTCTGTAAAGTGGACTGGGATGTGGGTGGGGCTTAAGCTTTGGACACACCCACCCTCACACGACCAGCCTTTTATTTCCGAAGTGCTTAAAAACTCTATAGCCGGTTTCTTGGACAGGGATTAGGTCTCGTTGTGGACTATATTTGGAAGCTTAACCGCTGTTAGGTCAGGCCCCGGTGGTTGGTGATTGTGGTACAGCGGGTAGTTTAACCGATAGAATTCCTGTGGTCGTCATTTTGTGATACGATTTCATTGTAATTATTTTACAGTTTCTGTAATGATCTATATAAGGACTGCTTCTTACCGGCTGAGGGGAGTTATCTTTCCAGCTTGGTACCTCAAAACACCTCCTAAAACACCCAAACATACACAGTATGAGGCTTCAAGGAATCAAACACGTTTGAACAGGCATGTGTAAAGACTCATTTGACAGCGTTTCTATTCTTCTATTCATCTGGTTTTATGTATCCAGTGATCAGGACCTGTTACACAGATCATACGACAGAGAAAAATGGACAGAAATGGACAGCAGTGATAGATAAGTGCCCGATTCTTAATTATTTGGCAAAATTCTTAAATTTATTAGTATTAAAGAAATGTGGAATATTGGAATATATTGGAAAATTCCAATATATTGTAAATTAAAATTTAATTCTGCTGATTCACTTTTGTTTTTAGAGTGTGCAGGCATGTGCTCAGAAGTGTGTGTGAGTCTGAGATCCCTTGAACTGAAAATCTGAAAATATTGCTGAAACTGAAAATCTGGAATATTCCAATATATTGTGAATTAATATTTAATCCGTTGATTCTGAGCACTGTTTCTAGAGATTGCCACTACAGGCATGTGCTCAGAAGTGTGTGTGAGTCTGAGATCCCTTGCTCCAACCTCCTCCTTGCCTTCCTTTTTTGTATTTCCGAGCTGGAATACTAGGAATAATAGGTTGACATCACCATGCCAAGTATTGATCTCATGGATCAGCCTGATCAGCTAATTCTGTTGATAATAATCCTAACCAGTGTAAAATGAATTAAAACTACACAAACATCAAAACATAAAAAGGAGAATGTGTACATGCAGCAAACACGATGACATGCAGTGTGCGAGGGTGCGAGAGCCCTAGCACACAGTGATGACATTATGCAGCCTCACCCCATGTACCCACTGCGTTGTCCACTCCAGACGGGTTCCCATGGATGATCTTCTCTCCCTGAAATGCCCATTTATTGATCAGCTCCAGTTCCGCATCACTCCACCTTAAACAAACACACCCCAACAAGATCACATCACACACAGCCTGTCGGATGGGTTTTTGTGATGGAGTTTAGTTATTTTAATTACAATCTAACAGGAATAATTACTGGTTTGATTGTAATCCAGTATGAATCTGCAGTGTGTATAGTCTTTACAGTCTGACAGGAATAATTACTGGTTTGATTGTAATCCAGTATGAATCTGCAGTGTGTATAGTCTTTACAGTCTGACAGGAATAACGACAGAAGTAATATTAATCCAGTATGAATCTTCAGGGTGTATAATGTTTACAATTAGACAATAATAACTGTCAGAATGTAAATCCAGTATGAATCTGCATGCTGTAGTGTTTACACAGCAATAACTACGTTACTCACACTCATTTCCCTTAGAGTAGTGCAGGGTTACCTGGCTGTGTCCTGCTGTTGGCTGAGGGAGGAGGAGATGGTTCCTCTGGCTGACAGCAGAGCAGCAGACAGGCACACACTGAAAGCAGCACTAGAGCCCAATCCTGCACCTGTGGGCAACTCTGACCACACACACACACTCAGACTGGGCAAAACCCTGACCAGAACACACACACAGACAAAACTCACACTGGGTTAGTAGTCTAAGACAGATTAAACCAATAACATCAGTTTCTGTTCTTAACTTTATGTTTTGAAAATAAGTAAGTAAATAAGTAAACAAATAAATAAATAGAAACTAATGCAGATGTAGGTTGATTCTTACTCTGCGTCTGCAAACACACTCAGGTAGATGTAGAGGAAGGCCAGCACTGCCATGCTTCTGGTGTCAGTGGATCCTTCAGCGATAGCAGTAAACTCTCTCAGCTTCTTCACCAGATCTAAATCTAGCTCACCTGAGTGGCTGTCAGCTGCAACAACAAATGAAACTAATCATGAGACATGGGGACAGTTAGGGTACTCTCATTTTTAAAACAAGCCTGAAGGAAACATAGGCTCCAGCATATCCCCACCTTTCCAGTTGGACAGTAAGGGCTGCAGTGCCGTAACATCCCAGGACAGGAAGGTGTCGATATTTGGAAGATTGATGCACACGTCCCCGGAAGTGGTGGCCAGCAGGCGCAGATATGTACGCAGGTTCAAGCTCACAGCCAGGGCCACCTGGTGAGGGACAGTATAGGTAGGACACTTTAGCACAGCCAGCCAGACAGTCAGAACAAAATCCTGGATTCAAAAATGTATTTTGACTTGCTGGACCTGAAATACCCACCTCTGGTCTCAGGCATCAGACAGCTTGGTGTATCACGATTAACTGAACACTTTATCTTGATAACTGAATGATAAATTAATGATCATTTTAATGACCAACAGATATGCAATTATCCCTGGCTCAAGTTGGCTTGGAGAGAGCGAGAGAGAGAGAGAGATTTGGTTTATAGCAGCGATGGGTTAATCACTACCATAATCGCGAGATCCCTGACAGACATGAAAACTGCTCAGGGAGCAGTGAGTGCCACCTTACTGTCAGTAGCAACCCAGTGCTTTTGTGATGCGTCTAAATGATGTAGCATTAAGATTTGCTCTGCCTTTTATGGTTGCAAAATGTTATTACAGTATGTTGCATTTTAAAGTTTACAACAATTAACCGTAAATAAATAAAAAACACAGGAAATTTTTTGTCATTAAGAAGCTCTGGAATGGGGGTTTCAGTTCATTTTGCTGTTCCTTGCCCAGGCCTGGTCATCTGAACCTCTAAAAGCTCCCTCACAAAGTTATTTCACTCATGCCTATGAAAACACTGCCTGATCCCCAACTCAAGGTTTCACCAGAGAAGATCTGTCGTAAAACACATTAATTGAAGAGGGATACACGCAGAGTGCCACCAAATAGTCCCCAAAGAAAGCACAGTATTTTGTTCAGATATGCCACACACACACACACACACACACACACACACACTAGTGTTAGGAGTCTTGCCCACTGACTCTTACTGGTGTAGCTTAACATACTGGCTCAGACTGGGAATTAAACCCCAGTCTCCCACATGTTACGGTGGTGTTATATGTTATATGTTGTGCCACACAAAGCACCACACATAGGTAGATAGATAGAACTGAATTGATCCCTTTAGGAGGGTTCCCTATTAAGATAATAAAATATAATTATAGATATACAATTATACTTTATTATATATATATATACACATATATATATATATATATATATACACACACACACACACACACACACACACACAGACCATTTATTTACTATCCAAACCCATCAGTGAGCAATACATATACAAACACACACAATATATAAACTCAGAAGGCTGGTGCAGCTTCACTGGTGGGTTTAAATAGTAAATAAATGGTCTATATTGTGTTTACAGTCCTGTTTTATTTACCATCACTGTAAAGAAAGTTTATCTACAGTTAGTTTTAAAAGTTTAAAGGTTCACTCACTTTCCCATGAACCACAGCGTGCTCTCCATGCAGGATGGACTTTCCTGGAGCTGAAACGAAGCATTCCCTCACATGCATCTCCAATATTAATACCTCTGTCTATAATAATATTAATATCGCTAATATTAGCACCTCTAATTGAGGAGAAATGCCCCGTTTATAAACACTCTGTATTAGTAACAGTATCGTATGGATCCTTTAACAACAGGATTAAAGGTGTAAAACAGTAAACGTGTATCAGCCTCTGCACCTCATCTCACTTCCTCACTCAGGATATAAAACCACCGCTGAACGGACCAATCAGAGCCCAGGACTCGGTGCACTGATCGCCAAACGGACCATTCAGAGCGCAGGACTCGGTGCGGTGACTGCGGAGCGTCCAATCAGAACGCGCGGCTCCTCCCCGCCCTGCCGGTCGGGCGATGGAACGCCCCCTCTCTGGGCTGACGGGTGGCGAAGAGGGACAATCTTAGTCCTCCATAAACACAGAAAAGGCGTTGTGGAATCGGGCGGTAATGGCGGCGGTTCGCTGCGTGCAGCTCCGCGGGGTCCTCCGGCCGGCCGCCCGCTTGCGCTGCATACAGCCTGTCTGCACAGCTGAGAGAAGGTCCGGCAGGCTCATTTGTTGTCTGGTCCTGTAGCTCACAGCTCCTGTAGGTGGAAGGTTGCTCCAGGCAGCTGTGTGAGGTCCTCTGTGTGTGTTTGGGTCATTTCTGAGCTCTCACTGGTTCATTTAACCTCCTGAAGAGCTTTAAGATGTTCTGAGGAGCTGGGTCTGATCTAAACATGCAGAACAGACGCCCTCTGATTGGTTGGTTCCAGCATTAGATGTATGATGGTCTGTACTGTAGAGTAGCTGCCTGTATAACCACACTGAATGTCTCAGACTGGAATGGAAACACTGGGGATAAATCTGCTCAGACGTCTAAACACTCATTCATGGCTGGTTTTGGTGTGAAGTTGTGAAGAAACACAGCCACTCAGGATTTATGGCTGCTGTGGCCTGGTGGTTAGGGAAGGTTGCAGGTTCAATCCCCTGAACTGGCAGGACATGACTGAAGTGCCCTTGAGCAAGACACTTCACTCCCTGGGTATGTGTGCTCCCTGTCCCCTAGCTAACTGCAGAGGACACATTTCTCTGTGCACCATGGGTCCATGTGCAACTTTTCGTTTATTTACGTTGTCGGTGATTGGAACCAGTCATGGGTCACTGTGATTCTGCTGTATCATTCCTTGCATGTTTCCATGGTGTCAAAATCTTCTCAGAACCCCCGTGACCCCATCTGAGACACACTTCAAGCCCTCCCCACCACCCAATCACACTGGCTGCCCTTCTGGCTACAGGACTTGGACCAGGTTCCAACCCTGCCTTGGACTAGTTGCCCACCTACCATCGTCTTCTATGTCAACTTACATGGACCACACTCTTACTATTATGACCACCATCAAACTATCATCATCACTGCAGTACACCAGAACTTTACAGCAGACATTTGGTCCTCTTATCAATAATGTACGAGTACTCTGAACAGAGGAGGGTGGTTCTTTTTATTATTTGAAATGTTTCACACTTTGATCAGGGACTAGATGACCAACAAAAACAGTCTTAGTGAAAGTGACTAACCGTCCCTGTTCTCCCACCTTTCTGAGACAGCTACACAACAAAGTCTGAAGGAGACGGGCGAATTCCAAAGATATACACCAAAACTGGAGATAAAGGTAATATGAAACTCCACTAACATCATCCATTAACTGTGTCCATCTGCAAACGCTGTAATGTAACAGAAATGACTGTGCAGGTGGGCTGTAGATCAGCTCAGGCTTAAAAGATCTAGGAGTTTCCCATTTAGTTCAGCATCTTTAAACAACAGAATGTGATGGTAGTAAACCCTGAAGGTGGTAGGGAGCCACCTGGTGACTGCAGGCTCTATCAATCTGGTTGTTTCTTTATGTATTGGATGAGTGTTTTCTGTACGACCGCGTAACTCTGTGTTTACCTCCAAAACTATTGTCACTTCTTGTTTCATTTAGGGTTTTCCAGCACTTTCACAGGAGAAAGGAGGCCAAAGGAGGACCACATTTTTGAAGCCCTGGGAACAACAGATGAACTGTCTTCAGCCATAGGGTGATCAATTCTAGAGAAGTGCATTACCCTGGATGTTCTACCCCAGATAGCAAACACATGTGGGCCAAATCTAGGCCACTCTTTACGCTTGTAGTTCAGATGTGGGCCACATTTGGCAACAAATGTTCATTGCTGTCTGGGACAACTTGCTGTTCATTGGTTGTCACACTGTTCTGTAACCAAATACACGGTTCTCCTTTTCAGATTGGCTAGAGAGTTCTGCCTCGAGAAAGGACATTCCTTCATAGATCAGCTGGACAAGGTTGGTGTGTGTTTATTTGTGTCTGAATTATCAAAGTAGAAAGACAGTCTGAGTGTGATTTGTCTGTTCCTCATCCAGATCCAGTGTGTCTTACAGGACGTGGGCTCGAACATTGCCACTCCACGATCTTCAGCCAGAGAGAGCCACATAAGTATGTGTTCATGGTTCTAGATCACAGTGAGACATGCAGTGCCAGAAACCACATAAACAAGTCTATTGGAGACTAATGAAGACCTCGATACTTGTGTTTAGATCTTCCTCAGTCTCTTGTTCTCAATTATTTGTTCCACCTTAAGTGGTGCAGCAGTTACATTAATTTAAGGTGGATTGGACAATTCTGAAAAGAACCAGCTGAGAAGTGAAAGCTTTGTGTTTGATTTATTGAAGTTACTTTTTCCTTCTTATCACAGAAAAGACAAAGTTCAGCAGTCAGCCTGTGGTGGAGCTAGAGAGCTGGATTGATTCCTACACAGATGAGCTTCCACAGCTTACAAACTTCATACTACCAGTAAGTGTGTGGACACCTGATCCATGATATGTACTTCAGACTTTTTAATGACACTTAGATGGAGTTTTATGCAGAAATACAGAAGTTATATACTTTCAAACACACTGTAGGTTTTTGACTGGTTCGTGCACTTTTGGAACCTTTTTTGTGCTACATTTTTTTCAAGAATGTTCTACCACTGTGTTTCCGTCCTATACACGTAAGTGTGGGGGAACTTCAAGGGTTTTTTGGAACCATTATTGCTCTTGTATATAAAACTATTTTTAGAAAGGGATGTTAAAGAACCATATACCATACGATTTCTTGTTAAATGGTTCTTGTATTTGATGAAAAGTCTATTGGTTCTTTTAAAAAGAGCAAGAAGAGTCAACAACCTGCCTCTGAACTAAAAGGGTTTATATATCACTGAATACATACTAATAAACTTTAGTATAATCTGAGTATAATAAGGCTTTCTTTAGAAGAACCATTTAACCATTTCAGTGAATATTGTGGGGAAAAATAGTCCATAATTTAATTCAAGTTAAACTGTTACGTTGTTTCTTTAAAGTGATATTTAAAGCTTTATGATTTTAATTTTGATACTGTCTGATTAGTCATAAATTAAACATTCTTATAATTTAGTTTAACATTCTGTGATTCTGATTTTCATGAGCTATAAGCCACACAGATCAACAGTAAAACAAAAAAGTTATAAAATCTCATTAACACTTCATGAATTATGAACACATCTGAGTTCACTAATAGAACACTTTCAATAATCCTCCACCAGAGGGCGCACTTTATACTCAAATAGCTTTTGTTGCTTTGCACCAAGAACTGAGACATTCAACTCTCTCCATATTTGAGTGAAAGCTTTTAAATACAGCATGAAAAAAGTAAAGATGTAAGAATAGAAACTCATAATTCTATGTTCAGCAGAGTTCTGACTGACCAATACTCTACATATCTCATAAAAATGAAAGAGTAAAACATTCCTCTTTACTTCTTTGTTTTCTGTAGTCTGGAGGAAAGAGCAGTGCTGCTCTGCATGTCGCCAGAGCTGTGTGTCGACGGGCAGAGCGCTGGTCGGTCTCGCGCGCACACACACACACACACACACCACAACACGCACACACAACACGCACACACCACAACACGCACACACAACACGCACACACACACAACACGCACACAACACACACACACACACACACAGTCACTGATAAATGCATAATTAGACAACACAGTCCAAGTTAAAAGTTCAGTTGTGATTCTGTTTCAGTAGTTTCTAAATAACTGTTTGTCATTGTTTTCTAAACAGTGTTATTCAGCATAACACCTCCATCATGTTCCACAGCTTAAATATGAATTTATATATTTATTTTAAATATGAACTGTATTAACTCTTTAAACCCACGTGTGACTCATTATACTGTTGTGAAACTCGTTTGTTATTCAGTAGCTTCTACAAACACTTTAAGCAGTTAAATATATCCAGTATTTTTGTTGATGGATGATGGATTATATTTGATGGTTTTATGAATGAATCTCTTAACTGTCTTCTCTGCTGCAGTGTGGCTCCTATAATCCGTTCGGGTGAAGCTGATCCTAATGTCGGCAAGTATCTCAACAGGTAAGTCCTGGATTATTGTTAGACATGTAACAGACGTCCATTAAAGAACAGATTTGATTGAAAACCAGTTAAACTGCTCCCACACAAAGTCCATTTTAGGCATCATTTTTAGGGTTCAGTGATCTTTGCCTTCACAGTGTTTGGACACCACTGATGTCCTCCTTCTTGTTCTGATCCCACAGGTTGAGCGACTACCTGTTCACACTTGCCAGATACGCCGCAATGAAGGAAGGCAAGAAAGAGAGCATTTACAGAAGACCTGAATGAAGATGAGTCTTGATTTAAAAGTCCTGCACATTCGTCAGTGACGTATAAAACATCTCACCTGAAATAAGAAATAAATCTTTTTACATTTTCTGGTCTGAATTTTATCAAAGACATCAGTACCTTCAATATAAATATTGCAGGTCCTCTGCGATGGTCCTGCTCCCAGTGTTCTCAGATGGTTTCTTCACTTGGTCCTTGGTAGAACATCATTTGAAGGGCATCATTTAGCACCCCTTAAAATTGGACTGGTCCAGGATCAGTGCTTAGATGGCTGGACCCAATGGGAG
>CM067522.1:958764-1087160 GCA_034509495.1 Acestrorhynchus altus | reverse complement strand
CCAGGGGGTCAAAGCCCCCCTAAATAAATCTTGCAATGAGTCAAATGTTAAATCTGGATCAATTCTGACACCAAGATTCATATCTGCTGATCTAAGTAGAACACAGAAATCTGATCAGAGAAGTCTGATCATTTATTTCTTCTATTGAACAACAAACTGCTGTATCTGTCAGACGTCCATCAGTGGAATTGCCTTCAGGATAGTGCTGGACTTTAGTGTTACTGCTGTAACTGCACGTGAAGAAGTGTGTGTGATGCTGGTGGTCATGTTGGGGGTCAGGTGAGGACAGGAAGGTTGTGCTGAGTGGAGACGCTGCTCACTGACTCTGCTTGGGTTTGATACAGAAGAACAGTCTTCAGTGTGAAGCGTCTCCACTCAGCAGCATCATGTCCTCATCTGACACCCCTGCACACACATTCATTCTCCTCCTGAAATATGACATCATCTCTCTGTTAAAGGCAGCGTATGAACACACTCCACATCATCTGTTTCCAGGTAGAGATGAAGCAGGTTGATCAGTAAACACACAGTAGATCAGTGGAGGAGGAGTGTTTTACAGTGTTTTAGTCTGAAATCCTCTGAACTGTGATTATTTTTCATTCATCTTTAAAACTCTGGGCCAATTTGTGAGATATTTTTGTAGTTTAACATAATTTTTATTTAATAAAAAATAAAAAAATATTTATAGGAG
Organism: Acestrorhynchus altus; assembly: GCA_034509495.1. Lineage (NCBI taxonomy): Eukaryota > Metazoa > Chordata > Actinopteri > Characiformes > Acestrorhynchidae > Acestrorhynchus > Acestrorhynchus altus. The sequence continues at coordinate 1,086,469 of CM067522.1, read as the reverse complement.
AATCATACAAATCAGACTGTTATTTTCAGGAGATTCTAGACTAATTACTCAGGACTAGAAACTCTTTACATGAGAAATCCTGTTAGAAAATGATCATTCAGAGTGTTTTTGAGCTTGTGATGATTAGATTTACAAGGATATTTACAATAATGAGCTCTTCAAGTTCTTATAATTTTTATAATTCATGTATGTATCAGTATTATCCCATCTCAGGACTTTTATTATGAAATCTGAACACTGTGTGAGCAAAGAGAGCAGACAGCTGCTTTCTTCTCATTTTCCTCTGTAACCCAATATCTGGGTCAGTGATGTCATTAGCCCCGCCCCTCTCACTGATCAGTCAGAGTCTACATGCAGGTTGATGAGATCTGTGTACTGAACCATTACTTATGGACTGTTACAGCTTCTGTGTGAGTGTATCAACACAGTCATTGATGAATGAAGGCTGCAAAGGGCCCCAGTATTGCCAAGGGCATCAAACTGGAACTAAACCAAGGGTTTCAAACTGGAACTAAACCAAGGGTTTCAAACTGGAACTAAACCAAGGGTTTCAAACTGGGTTTTTACTGCGTTCCAGTCACACCACCCTCACTGGATAATGAGCTGATGAGTTAATCAGGAGGAAGTGTGCAGGGTTTTACCCGCCAGAACTGACATCTGACTCACATGATCTAAACTCACATTTCTCTGCTCTTAAAGAGACACTCGATTGTTTACACTGAGCATATAAATCTTATCTTAGTCTACAAAACACAAACCTACACAACAACATCAGACACATAAAGAAAGATCGATTTTACTAAGAGACTTTAAGAGTTTCAGAGTCTGATATTTATTAATGAGCCTTCCTTCACCAGTGAAAGCACAGGAAAATGCCCAGTGAGTTACTGGGTAGAAGTGACCAGAGGTTTTCTCAGGTTCCTGAGAAACAACCTTCTGATCGTCTCACAGGTGGCTTCATCTCTTTATTCAGACTGATCTGACATCAGTCTCAGCTGAAAAAGACTCATTTAAGACCAGACTAAGGTCTCATGATGTCTTCTTCAGCAGTCTGTGAAGAGCAGAAGATCCTACACTTTCTCCAATGATGTCCAAACAAGGAGAGAGATTTCAGACAAATGTAAAACACAGGACGACCAGCTGATCAGTTGAACATTTCCTGGAAGGAGAAAATGAATTCATGAACAGTGTGGAGGTGAGGAGTCATCTGAGGACACCAAGATTACACTTAGTGGAGACACTTAATACTGACTCTCTCGTTTACTTACACACACACACACACACACACACACACACACACACACACACACACACACACTACTGTAAAATAGTTAACTGTTTATCACCTTTATTAAACCTCTAACATTTACAATCCTGCACAGTTTAATATAAAGTCCATAAAGTCTTGCTGGGAATTCTGGTAAATCATTCCAGGCCTGTTTGAAGGGCTGATGGAAAGTCCCTGTTCTGCATAAACACACAAACACTTTCAGTTTCTTAAGCTGGAGAACGGTTCCCTCTGCTGGCACTGCTTTCATTTCACAGTCTTTTCTATCAATACTGAGTAAATCCTTCATATTGAACTATTTATTTAAAGAAACTGAACTAAATATTAAAAACTAAACCAAACTGCTCAACAGGGTCAATGCTGTTACTGTCATCACCATTATTTCTGCTTTAATTACGGGATCAAAGAGTTTATCCTGCTTTTGTTGGAGTAACTGAAAGGCTTTCAGATTTGAACTGTGATCTCCATCCAGTATTTATCCAGACACACGATAAACACTTTAATACCCTTGATTTCAGAAGCAATAAACAAGTGTCCCAATACTTTTGTCCATAGAGTTGAGATGTTTTGTCCCCAGGTGAGCGCATGAGGACACACCTACCAGTCTACACTCAGTTTAAAACACACTGAGAAATAAGACACACAGACACTCGGGTTGTTTAGTAAAGATTTTAAGACTGAAATGTTTACATGATGGACTGGATTAGGTTTACATTAAACAGCAGAAACTTTACTGTACAAACAGAGAAGTTTACAACCAACGTCTTCATTCCTACAGAACGTCCTGCAGTTACTGTAGTGCAACAACCGAGTTCCAAAACATCCTTTCCTTTACACACAGAAATGGAAATCAACAGCATCCTGGCTTTCACTGCAAAAATAGGAGGGAAAATGGCACCAGTTCAGTGACATCATTAGTTTGAGGAGTGACCTCATCACACAAGCTCCGCCTGCAGTCCAAAGCCCTTGGGGTCAGCTCAATCATGTGCAATCATCAGTGTGTGTTTGGTGTACAGCATCAGTCAAGTCTGGTCACACCTCATAGAAGGACTTTAATGTTACAAAATAATAAATATCATTTATATCGAGATTTTTTAAATGGAAATTCCAACGACTTTCCAACATTCCAGCATAACTGTGTTTCTTTACAGTGGTGGTGACTGGAATGTCATTTACCATGACTACTGAAGTCTGAGTTTTATAGATGATTATTGGAGATGATGATGAAGACTATTGATGATGATGATGATGATGATGATAAAGTGGTGAATCTGATACACGTGTCTTTTCTATGGGGATTATTTTTCTCCCTCCATCATATTAATACAGGTTTTAGAGACAGAATCTTCTCAGAACTCAAACAGTGACTCGTGAGGCAGTAGATTCATAAACATTAGATGTAATATGTTTCTGTGAGGAGCTTTAAGAGGTTCAGACGTCTGTTTCCATTCACCACCACCATCAATCATCCTGACTGAGTTTATCTAGAACTGAGTGTTTCACACCAAAACCCTGTTAATCACTCTTTCCATTTTAACCAGTTCATCATGACATTCTGAAAAATTAGCTTCCGTCCTATCAGCTGTGTCCAGATTTTGACCGGTACTGCCTGGGTCGAGGTAAAAAGGGTAAAGCCGTCTGAGCTGAGGAGCTCAAACCCACCTTAGATACCTTAGCACTGCATCATGTAGTGGCTTATTCTGCTAAGACCCAGGACTTCAAATCTGGACTTGGTTTCCAGTTTCCAATGGATTGTTTCTCAATAACACTTAAAGAACAGTTTATGTAACAGATTGGTCACTCAGTGTCCGGTCTGTCCAGACTGTATCCACATTGATTTCTGGTGCTGGGGGTCAGTCTAAATTTGTACAAATGTGTCTCAGTCTGGATGCTCTGGCTGATGAATCTGATCTGAACAGACATCTCAACAGCCTGAAGACAGCAAAGGTCCAGGACTGGAAACTGGATTCAGGATGCAGATTTGAAGACCTCTGTTCTATGGATTTGCTCAAAGAACCGTTTGAAGCAGGGCTGCACAATGTTTCAGCATCAGCATTGTATTGTGGGTAATAATCACGGAAGACAAATTAAATCATGATACAGCTTGTTTTTAACAAAAGGAAAATTCACACTGTTCTCATGTTCATAACATCTACCAGACGATGATCCAATTTCAGTTCTTCTAATCCAAAATGGAAAACACAGAGTGCATTATTAAGATCATCTTCATAAAGATCCATTTATTTTTCCCAAATGTGTATTTTGGTGTTTTTTCTTTGTCCACATTGATTTTTAGATTATTTTTGGTGAACCTTCAACAAAACCTGCATATTATTATTAAATTATTATCAAATCATATGATGGAATATTGTGGAAATCATAAGGCCTCTAAACGTGGTGAAAAGTCCTGTATCTGTTAATATCGTAATATATCACAAAACAATGAAATATTGCAATGTCAGCTTTTTCCAGTATTGTGCAGCCCTTGTGTAAACTTTACTTATTGGCCGAAACATCTTCTGGAATAAAACTAATCGATACCAAAACAAATGCGTTTGCTGATCGACGACCAAACGGTCACTTTAAAAATCTGTGCAGCGCAAAGGCTTCCCAGTACTGGGTTTGAGAACCAGCCACTAAAAACGTTCTCAGCTGAACGATCTCATGATTAAAGGGTACAATATGCAGTATGTTTACAGTATTTACACATTTATAAATAAACAAATGCAGATCAATAAAGGGGGTTTACGTGCAGTACTGTCCAGTACTTTAGCTATGGAACACTGACCGGGAGACAGGGCTGCATACAATGGAGCATCTTTAAAAAACAAAAACACTATTGCTCTTGACCCGGCCTCTTAAAATGTCTAAGTCTCATCAGGTTTGAGAGAACACTAATGCACCAATCACTGCTCACTGAGTTTGAGGGACCCTGTTAAAGGAAAAGGACATTGAGCTTCATCTGTGGGACGACCTGCCTTTCAAAATATTGAGAGTCAAAGAGGAAAAGCCCTCATGATCTAAACCAGTAACAGTTCACAGGCTTGAAGCATCCATTGACATCATGCTGGAGGCAATATTGTCCCATTCCAGGGTCCAGAACGAGCACTGTCCAGTCTGTCGCCAAGGACGTCCATCAAAACACCACAAAGAATGCTCTCCGTCCACTACATTCACAAACACTCACCAACACTATGGACAGAGCCTCCTCAGTGTGGTCCAGTCTGTCAGCTGGTAACTGGTCTGAAACTCGTATGGCTTGTTTCCAGTGTGACGCTCTTGAAGGACGAATGAACAGACAGGATTTAAGAAGGACAGCATGGACATGGTTTAGAAAACCACGACAGCACAATGGATCCTCACTGGATAGAAGGTATGAAGCCTCTCTTTACCATCTGTTATGAACATTATGGTTTCTGTAGACAATGCAAAACATGGGGCTTCAATTCACAATCCTCCAGGATCCAAATGTTCCACCTGGGAGACTGATTAGATGGCAGTCCAGGAGAACAGGTCTCTCCAGGGGTTTTCTGCTTCATCTCCAGGACTAATAATTTAGTGCACCACATATGAACATCAGGAACCTCATAACCTCTCAGAAATGCTCAAATAATAAACACAGAACATCATTAGTGACACAAACAGGACTATAAAACTGCTCCACTTTCAAAAGGAACAGAAAGAAAAAGGAGGGAAAGAAGAACATCTGTTAATTATTAAAAAATCATCAGCATCCTTCAAGATTTCAGACAAAACAGACAAAACAGACAAAACGGTCATTTGACAAAAGCATGTTTAGATACAAATATTCAAAGACTTGTTTAACAGATCTGTTCAAGCACTGAAATATTTAGTGGAATCTAATTCAATCCAATATTAGAATTCTTTCTCAAAGTGTAGAAAACCTGCTGGAGCTTCACACAGAAAACACTCTCTACCACTCAATCATCCAAGACGTTTGGTATCTGACATGCAATTAGACCTTCACCGACCTCATCTCTGCAATCGCACCCATAAACGTTTACCCGTCTGTCAGAACTCATCCAGATGTTCAGTAGCTCAGTAAATGGATGAGGTTTAGAACACAGTGTGACACAAACATGATCTTCTTCACAGAGCTGAACGCTGGAGGAACCGGAAACACCTTCACCACAGTCTGTGGAGTGATACCACACACTGTGCTGAGGTGAAGGTGAATCCAGGAGGGCTCCAAATAGCACTACAGTGTGGTGATGAAGATCCAACTCATATGTTTAAATCATGTGTATCAGTGCAGCTTTACCGAATCCGTTTTTCTTCTCTTTACGTAGTTTTTAACACATTTTTGAAGCTGACGTTTTCTTTATGAAGATGAATTTGGAGTCACATTATGACGTCGTCTTCCTTTGTGAGCAAAAATCACACATCAGACACAAAACACGTTTTTGCTGCAGAACCTGTTCCTTTACAGTAAGAGACTGTTTAGACCTTCATCACTCTGATCCGTAGAGGACATTAGAGCTGGAATATATAGATCAATATATTGAGATATATTTTGTATTTTTATAAAAATGTTCTGTAATATCTACTGTAATATCAGGTCTGATACTCTGGTCATCATCTGTACCACTGAATTTGACGGAGTGGGTCATTGGGTCATGTGTGGAAATGGTTTCGTTTCTGGTGAAACTTGTTCAAATTATGTCTTATAAACGTCGTAATTAATGGTTATTATTGAAATTTACAGCATGTTGTGTTTCTGCTCTCACAGATCAATACTTTAATTTTGTATTTTGACATTTTTCTAAAGCAAATCAAGATATGGGTTTTTCACTCACATTGTCCAGCCCTACAGGACATAAGAGACATGTGGAGACTTATTTACAGCTGGCTTTTCCTGCTGTCTGAATATGATCCCATCTCTGAAAACAGCAGTGCAGGGTGTGAACAGCCTCTCGGATGCTTTTAGGGTCCAGATCATTTCAGTACTGCAGGAATAAATTCTGTTAAACAAGTGTTCAAGTTCAAACGGACGTACGGGTCAAACAAACTTCCAGCAAGTTTAAAAACAATGTGCAAAAAGTCAGTTCGGCGTGCGCTCTCGTCCTGTAGTGTGGGAACGTTGGGAATTTGTTATTCTAACTATTTCGTAAAGAGACACATTAGAACATCACCTCCAGAGTCTCTGAGACGTCTACATTTGCACATTTCTGTGTGCAACTGTTTCTGAAACTATACTAAAGTCTCTGTAGTCTTCAGCAAGGTTTGGGTAATAAAGCCTCTGGTTCCACACCAGACCCTCATACGAGGGTGTCTGAGAAGGTCAGGTAAGCTCCGTGTCCTGTGTTGCATGGCTTGTGTATTGCTTTCCATTGCAAGGAGTGCAAGATCACACCTTTGCTTGCAGGCCTGAGAAAGACTGGCATAGACTTTCAGCAGTTATGTAGGTTTCCTCACCACGAGTGAAGGTCCAGGAGGGCGAGCCACGAGGAAAACAAACCAAAGGACAAAGACTTTCAGAGCTTTCATTAAAAACAAAAAGCTGATCCAAACCTTTCGATCCACATCGAACAATGAACAGACTTTACAGACGTCTTCAGTCAAGCTGAATGTCCTCTATATAAACCAGAAGGTCTAACGGTATGAGTGGATGGATATACCTCCTGCCCAGAGAGGACATTCTAGTGGAGATAAAGATCTCCTGGATGAGGTGGCTAAGGCCTGTGGAGCTCCTTTGGCTTTGGATGCTGAGGAGAAGATTAGTAGATCCCTTGGAGAGCAATGTGGACCAGCAGGGTGTGTGTACATGGCTGTATTTTGTGCCCGTCGTGGACACACTCTGGACGATTTCCGTGTGTACAGGATCTCAGGCCCACGCAAGGCAGTCTGTGGGCATGTGGGTGTGTGTTAGGAGAGCTCGAAACCCGTGTTCATACTGATGGCGTAGCGGAGCTTGTCTCTGAGGATGCTCTTCTTGCTGTAGTTCGGCAGTTTGAGCAGGTTGAAGCAGGTGGATGATGTGGGCAGGCGACCCCCAGGCTCCTTCTTGCGGATGGTGAAGAAACCCCTCAGCACACTGCCCAGGGTGTCCCCTGTGTCCTACACACACACACACACACACACACACAGATGCATTAAAGTACAAGTAAACTCTGATCCTACAGGTATTTTACAGCAAACACTCCTCGCAGAATTTGGGCAAAACAAGTGATTTGACCAACAAATAAACATTTTCTGCAGAGTGCGCCCCCTAGTGTTTGGAAATTTAGTTCTGCTGCATCTGCAACTGCAAGGAATTTCCCCTCAATCATCACACAATGTCTCTCAAAACACACACAGATGTTTATTTGTTTGGTGAAGACAAATCAGAGTGGTTTAGTCTATAACCTGGTACAGTCTTCAGAGAGTCTGACGTAATTAATGTTGATTGTTAAATCATGTACAGCTGCACTAACCTGGTCGTCCGAGACCTCCACACAGCGGATGGAGAAAGGAGGTTTGAGGTACGCAAAGCCCAGCAGAGGAGGTCGAGAGCAGCTGGTGACAAACTAAAAGACACATTACCACAATAAAAACAACATAACTGTTGGTTAGAAAGCTTAACTAAAATACTTTTAGAACCTTTACTATATTTAGTCTTTTCTTACATAAAGAACCAGGTTTTGGGTCTCTGATTGGGCAAGTTATTAAAGTCCATCGTGTTTTACAGGAGAGTCCTGTTGTAGCTTCATATCAGAATAAATTAATCACTGGATGCAGTTAAATAGAGCGTCCACAACTGAACAACACAAGAGCCAATCAGCTTGCTCGTTATGGATAAAGTCCCGCCCTTCAACAAAACAAGACGATCAGTTTACTGGTTACAGATTAAACCCGCTTTCCATCAAAACTCCAGTCCGTTTGTTGGTTATGAATAAAGCTCTTCAACAAAATGAGCTGTTTATGCCTCGATATGGAGATCTGTGCAGCACAGTATCAAATAATAACACCTGACAACGTCAAATGTTGTGGCTCCGAAGGTGATTTATTTTGGTTGAAATGGGACAAACTGTCTCTTCTAAAAAGTTTGGGTTGCCGCCGCCTGGTGAATAGAACCGGTTCCTCCGTGTAAACAGACCAACATCATGAAGAGGAAGTAATAGGAGAGGGAGAGGGATCTGAGGAATGATAGAGACATGTAGGACTATGCTGTAGAGCTGTGATCATCCTCACATTTTCAGATCTACTTATTCTACAGTACATAACTGAACTAAAGGATTCAACACAGCACGGTTCTATCCTTCAGCCAGAAGGTGGAGAACCTGTGAGAAGGTTAGGGTTCAAACTCAGGTAATCGTTCCCAGCATCGGTTTCAGAGGAGTTTTCACTCAGAACCTGCCCCCTGATCAGTCTATTCTGTGTGAGGAACACAACGCTGATGCTGATCACCTTGAGGAACATGGCTCTCTCGTCTGGAGTGAAGTCGCTGGACAGGATGTCCCACAGCCAGATGATCACCCTGTGGCTGCTGTGGAAGCCTCCATAGTACACTGTGTGCTTCCTGTCAAAGACACAAAATAAGAAATCACGTATGTCCATGTCAGTAGTTCCTGACCACAGACAGCACAGTTTGAGATAAAGTACCAATGCAATGAAAGGGTTCTTGTTTGACCTCAAGTCTGAAGAACTTTCCTGCACATGTGAAGAACCTCGATGGTGAAGGTATGTTTTGTACTAAATATATTATAATTTCAACACAAATCAATGTTTGAAAGTGTGAAAACTGGACATACTTGAGGTCGTCCAGGTCAATCTCAGCATTGTCCCCAGAGATGAGCCTCTGCACCTCTGGAGTGGAGAACATGTGCAACCACTCAGGGTTGATGATGCTGCGGAACCCTCGGATAAATGCCCCCGTCTGGTCCTTTATCTGTGTGTGCATCCGGAAATGAGCCATGAGGTGGATGTAGCTGATCCTGCAGGGATTGAAAGATGAAGATGAGAAGCAGATACACATTTAACACATTTCCGTTTTAAAGAAGAATAAAACACATTCTTTTCTGGTGTCCAAAATGATGCTGCTATCAAAGCTGCTGTAAATAGTCCTCATAATTCACTCTCTGCCATCTAGACGTTTCCGTGTAAATGTTAATGTCTGTGTCTGGGAGAACTTGAGGGACTCACTTGTTCTCATTGGTCACAGGCATGGTCTTCCCACCAGGAATCAGCTCATGACACACCAACTGTGTGATACAGGACAGATGTATTATAACAGAAATAAAGGATCTGCTTGGAGAAAACAGATGATTTGTCTGTGATGATGTTTACCTGTCCCATCACGTCCTCATCGTAGGACAGAGTCAGTCCCAAATCACTCACATCACCGTCATAACGCTGAAAATCAATAAGCACAACATTATTTTACACTGAATTATTGAAGTAGCTTGACAGGCTAAAGTCCAAAACTCAAGAAGGATCTCACTGACACCCTCTGCCTGCAGTCACTACACAAGGAGAAGCATTTCCTCAGTCTCTATCTCTTCAGAAGCTCACAGACAGTGAAACGTTAAGGAGAAATGATGGAGTAAATATGTGCAGGGTGTGGCTGCACCTCCACCTGATCACTCGCTCATTGATGCTCCTGAAGCAGAATCAGCTCAGTTTTACATTAAAAGTGGGAGAAGAAGCAAAAGTTGGCTGCCAGCAAACCTTAATGGAGGTGAGGTTCTTGTAAAACTCAGAGTCGAGTGAGGGTAGCTCATCGATGGAGCTGTAGAAGGAGCTGTGGTGGTGTCCCAGAACCTGGCTGAGGAAGAAGGAGGCGAAGGGCACGTCCACCACGATGCCCTCGTACAGCGCCTTCCCCAGCATCTTCCCCACAAACTCAAACAGCTGCAGGTGGTTCTCGTGGATGTTGGACGTGGGAGAGGGGTAGAGTCTTTCGTTTCCACTGGTTGTCTAGAACAGGGAAAGGTGGGTCTGTGAGCTTACTGTGAGTATGATCACCACAGATCATCATTATGAAACCAGAGATTATAATTATTATAAAAACACCAGTTAATTCATTTCAAACTGACAGGAAATGACCAAGGGTGGGAAGTGAGGGCTGGAGTTCAGCATGATTTGGTTTTTCTAGTAGATCCAACAGTTCACTGATGATATAGTCAGGTATGTTTGAGCAGGAGAACGCTGTGTAAGAATCCAGGCCTCTAAAACTGCAGACCCCGTCCCTCACCCTTGTCTAGAACATTACGGTTGTGAAAGCAGGGAATGTTGAGCACCTTGAACAGGTTGAGCGCTGGATTGAAGACCTTCTTGATGATCTCCTCCAGAAACTCCTTAAACACTCCGTCCTGATCGATTCCAGCCTCGTCCACCCCCAGATCATTCACAAACTTCACCCGGATCACACCCTTAATGGAGTTTACAGGCAGCCTGCGCAACTGGTCATAACCGTCCTGGAGAAAGAGAGCAAGAGAGAGAGAGAAAGAATAATAATGGAAATGTTCAAAATAGAATTTAAGTTTAAAGTTAAACTGAACTCAAAATGTACATTTTCCCACCATGTTTTGTTTTGATTTTCTTTATTATTCATATTAAACAGATCATATTGATTAAAAGACTAAATTAAATTTAATAAATATAAAAACATTTACAATTCTCAAAAATTCTCGGGTTCTAAGAGCCGGTTATGTGTCTCATGTGCCTATAAGGTCAGCAGGCCCGGAGCCCCTGGATGTCACGTCACTCACAAATACACAGTCATCTCCACTGACTGTAGATCAGCTCCAGAAGAATCTTCTACCTCTCTTTTAATACACAAATATAGGACACACAGTGTCACTGATGTGAAGCACTAAAATCTACCAGCGTACAAACAGTGTCCTCTAACAGTGTCCTCTTCAGCCTGCTAAACATGAGCGAGTGTTTTCACACAGATGTGCAGTTCCTAGTTCCTGCTGTCCCTGACATACGAACAAAACAAACTGACCTCCAGCATGCGTGAGCGTCGGATGGTTATGTGCGTAACATGTGGGGAGGCGGAGCTGGTCTCCACCAATCCCAGTGTCTCCTTCTCTTTCGTAACAATGTTCCGAAACAGCAGGACCCTCTGAATGGACAGAAGTAAATACATACATTTGGAAAGTGTTTCTGGGCCCAAAAGAAGCTCATTACAGCAATAAACACATTTCAAATGAATTCCTATAATTGGAGAGAGACATAAACGTGGGTGTGACTGACGTTTTTGTGAGGGATGACGTGGGGGATGTACTGCAGCAGCAGCTGGGCTCTCTTCTTGCCTTTCTCCAGCTCCTGGAAGAGCAGACTGGGCTTCAGGTCCCTAAAAATAAATAATATTTTCAATACATACAATTAAAGAGTGACATTCTGATTAGTATTTAAAACAGTTGTGAAATCTTTGTTTCTATCTCTAATCTTGCTGGTGCTTCCCCTGATGCCTGATACAGATCTAGTACCTGTGCAGTGTGTGTGTGTGTGTGTGTGTGTGTGTGTGTGTGTGTGTGTGTGTGTGTGTGTGTGTGTGTGTGTATCTGTGTGAGTGTGAGAGAGACTGACTTGCGGAGCCAGTGCTCATCGGGAGTAAACCTCCTTCGGCAGTCTCTCTCGTACAGCACCATAAGCCAGCCGTGCACACTGTGGAACAGCTCCAGCTTTTCCCCCTTGGCATTCTCTGAATAACACACACAGGCAAACAGAGGACAAGGCACCCTGGATCTGTTACTGCGAACAAGACATGATATTAAAGGAAACATTCTTTAACTTTTTAATAAAATCACTGAAGTATTTTTGTTTTGTATCATTTAACAGTGAAAATTTGACCTCTCAGAGAACGTCTACAAAGGTCTCAAACCTTCATTTGTTTGTTAGGGTTGTGGCTGGTTCATAACCATCATTAGGAAAGGTCAGGAGATGCAAATTTCAAAGCTTTATAAAAACTCTTGTCTCCTCAAACCTCGTCCCAACAATCAACAGCAATGAACGTCTCTAAGCAGCTGATAAACATTATAAAATGGTCAGAACTGCTCGTAGTCAAATCAGAAGCCCTATTTGACTGCAGGCCTTCAGATTAGACTAGAGACACTCGTATCACCTTCATGGAAAAGTCAAAAAATGTCCTGCTCCAATGTCCTTGCTCTCTTCTGAAGGTCAATTTCAGCTTTGGGGTTTAAATGTGTGTGTGTGTGTGTGTGTGTGTGTGTGTGTGTGAGAGTGTGTGTGTGTGTGTGTGTGTGTGTGTGTGTGTGTGTGTGTGTGTGTGTGTGTGTGAGTGTGTGTGTGTGTGTGTGTGTGTTGAATCTTTCCTCATTTAGCTTTAGTGAGCAGACAAAAGCAACTCACCCAGAATGCCATCCCAGACCATCTTATACACAAATGTGTTTAAAAAGGAGGAGATGGTGATGAGCTCCTCCATCTTAAAGGAAATCTGCTCTTCATACACCTCGATATCGTCCAGGATTCTGTCAGCAAACACAAACACAAACCAGCTTAATCTGGATGGCTGGAAGATGGTGAAAATTAGCACACTAATCAGTGTCATTTTAACAATTTCAGCAGGCGTGCGTCACTGAGATAATGAATTGCTGTGGTCATGCAAAAAGCTTGCATCTCCAAAACAGCAGCTTTAATGAAATAAAATCTTTATTTTCAACAGAACTCAATGTAGAACGATTTTATTCCAACTCATTCTGGAGTATTTCTATTGGTCAATTCATCATGAAATTTGATGAGCTTTATTCACTGTGTACTAACGTTATGAGGTGCCTGGAGCAGTCACAGAAGAGCATGAGCATGGCCAGCAGCTGCTTGGACTCATCCGTATCATTATTCAAACACTCCAGGAAGAGTTTGAGTCCTCCCTGAGGACCAAGCTCACAGATGAAGGCCCACAGCTTCGGCAGCAGGTCGTCCAGATATGTCAAACCTGAAAGGAACGGACTCCTTAAATTCCCAGTCTTATTTCTCAGGGATTACAAACACAGTGCAGACGGTTTGTTCCATTACAAGACAGAGAAAGACTGAGCTCAACTTTAGTCCCACATACTGGCAATCAAACTGGCACTGCTGGTTTACATAAAATACAGTCTGTATCACTAAACCAACAGTCACGTTTGTTTAGTCTTACTGATATGAGCGAGGCTGACCTTTGAGGTTCAGAGGGAAGAGTCCTGTATGAGTGTGAGTGAATGTGTCTGACCTGTGAGGATCTGCAGACGGATCTGCGTGAGCGTGGTAAGCGCCGTCTGATACAGCACACAAACACTGCACACTTTCTGCACCTCCGCCGAGTCCACCCTGCGCCCCCCTACCGGCTTCAGGATGTTCCGCACCGACGCCGACTTCTGAAACGCCCGCTTAAACAGATCTGTGTCAGGAAAGAGAACAGAGTCATTAAGATATATGTGGCATATATTAAAAAGGTGCACGTCCAAATATTTGTGGACTGCTAATGAAGACATTTCACAGCTGGATAAAACTCATATCTCAGGCTCAACTAGACAATAAAATATGTAAAAAAAAAATGAAAGATCTGAAATTGTTCACTGATATTTCAGTAGGTGAACAGGTTTGGACTCACTTTTAACAGGCAGGTTGTTCTGTAGTGTGTTTGGCTGAGGAGGGGGAGCAGGGGCCGGATCCTGCACCTCTAACTTTTTGCTGAGGACGTCACAGAAGAGCGTGCAGATCACTGGAACCCCCCATAAACACTGCAGCTGCCTCGTCACCAATGGCATGGACTCGTTCAGCCTGGGAAACGATGTGATTTATTATTTAGAGATCAGTTTCAGATTTATGCTTCCAGACTAAAACAGTGTGACTCAAGGCCCGGACAATTCTTCAGTACACTAGCTCTACCGTTATTTTACTGTCAAAGTCGAGAGACGTACTCACAGGGTTCGGTTGAAATATAAATATGCTCTCGTTCAGACTGACTTTGCTCTTGGATGTGCTCTCAGATATAACCTGCACCACTACAACCACGTGCACAAATTACTCAGACTGTGCAAACTAATAATAATGAATTAGGAATACAATGTTGAACATTTATGAAGTTTTGTGATATTATATTTATGTCCCCTCTCTCACACAGAACTCACCCTAGTTTCAACAAAAAGATGAAAAAAAAATAAACCAACAAAGTCAAACTGCTACCAGCAGCCCGTTTGTGTATTGTGTAAACATGGCCTACCCATAATCCACAGTCTGGGAGAACCAGCCCAGCACTGGGTGCCAGTGAGTGAGATTCGACTTCTTCTGAGAGACGTATCTCTGACAGTAAGACAGCATGTCCGTCAGATCCTTCACAAAGTGACCAGCCTCCTGCTCCAGCACCTTCACGTTCAGGTAGCCCAGCTGAATCAGGTTACCTGCACATGTATACACACAATCCTGCTTATCTACACGAACAACATGACCTGCATGACAATACAAGCAGAGAACAGAGAGAAGGTCTGGAGTTCAGTGAGAACATTGAATAAACTAGTCACAGCCACTGAGAGTGTTCCCATTCCTGTCAATCCACCAACTTTTTGGTTGGAGAGAGATGCTCTTCTCTATTACAGTCAGTGGAGCAGGAACATGATTCTGAAGCTGCTGTTTTAAGCTACACATGATACATAAAGTAGCTCTAATGCAGAAAATACAGTCTTACCGAGTAAGCAGAGCGTATGGCTTCCCTCCAGACACACACAGATATCCGAGCACTGCTCCTCACGGCTCAGGAACAGGATGAACTTACGCATGAGGTCATGAGTCTGGATCGTGATCATACACTGTATAACACACACACACACACACAATTTTTTTAAATAACTCGGTGTTGCCAAGTGGTTGCTCTGGTACCCCATGTGGTTGGCTGGGTATGTGTAAATGTGAGTCTATTTATTTATATTCTTACATCTGGAGTGAGAGTGTTGAGGTGGGAGATGATGGCAGGGACGGACATGATGTGGATCAGGAAAGATCTCAGCAGGTTATCGGAGAAATGAGCTGCTACCACAGGTCTGCAACCACACACACACACACACACACACACACACACACACACACACACACACACACACACACAAAACCAGCATTATCTACACAAGCAAGCAAATATAATTTACTGCTTATAAAGTGAAGAGTGTCTAACTGACCTGAGCGCCAGCGTGAAAATGGCTGTCAGGGTGCCTTTGGAGAGTGAGGGTCTGGACCGGGCCAAACCATTGGTCAATAAGATCTATATTGAAGTCAAAATGCAGAGGAAATAAATCTGACCGCTCACAGTTCAAAGACGAGTGATAATAGAAACAGGTTAGTGATGTTTAACTAATCTGTACCTGCAGGACAGAGTAGAACCCCTTCTGGTTCAGATGGCCCATGATGTTCTCACATATTCTGTTCAGTGCAGGTTTCAGAGCCTCTCCTTTACAGAGACACACAGACACGTGTAACCTTTAAACATCGTTTAGTGATTAGTGGTGAACAGGGTAACAGAGTGGGGTTCGGTGATCAGTTTCAGAGAAGCGTGGACATCACCATTCATTTCTCAAATCAGTTCAATTTAAATTCCATTCAATTCCTGATACAATTAGATTAGATTCAGTATCAATTCGTTTGGGTATATTTTTACTTTTACATTTATGCATTTGGCAGAGGAGATGCCGAAATGCAGGAGGAGGTGCTGTTGGGCTGTGAGGCACATGAGCTTCTGTTGGCTTTATTAGCTCCAGCTGAGAATCGTTACCATGTGTCTCCAAGTTCAACTCTGTGTGAAAACATTCCTTATAGGAGTAAAATGGGAATTTTATTATAGTTTATATCAGATTCTAATCCCCCAGTAAGAGCTACAGAGCCATCCTGTGCTCATATGACAAGCTTGGACAGGTTATCTGACCAACTGAGAAACAACAACCTTGTGAAATTCTCAACAGGACTGAAACAAACACAAACCTTTCCCTCTGATTATTTTCCACGTCGAAGTGTCGGTGAAGGTACCGAGCATTGTCAAGTACAGGGTCACCAACTTGTTCTCCTGCAAAATGTCCGGCTATGGAAAAGCAAGAAAATGGAGCAATGACCGGAAGATCACTGGCTGGACATATTGTGGGTCAAACGGAGACAGAAAACAGCTGCATTTCAGTCAAAGTAAATACCTTCAGTTTCTTCAGGAACTCGCAGGAGACCCAGAGCAAGTCTTTAATCTGCTTGAGCCAGGGGATGGTGAGGTCTTTAGAGAGAGCCAGAGAAACATACCACACCTACGGAAGAGCAGACATTACAATCAAAGACCTGTCAAAGACCACTATTGTGGAAACAATGTCAAATACTTACTTTGGGCTCATTTTCAGCTTCCATGCTACTCAGAATGATTCGACAGAGCTTCTCAAACCTCTGCAGAAATGAGTGAAGAGTCTTCAGTTTCCAAGTGTTCAAGGCAATGAGTGCAGCACAGCACCAGTAAAGCGTGTGAGGAAAACACCTACCAACTTATCTTCTTTGCTGAATATGAACAACAGTTTCCTGGCGATTTTAAAAATGGATAATGCGTTCCTCTTTGTGGTTCCTGCTTCGGTTGTTGTGAAAAACTCATCCACCTCTTTCCTGAAGACAGATAACAAAACAATAAACACACACACACACACATCCATTTCTCCTCCAGGACTTAAATTATCTAATTATAGTAATCCACACAGGAGATCACAGAGAAGATCAGCACCTGAACCAACAGATCAATAACGGAGAACCCACCTGATCTCTCTCTGCAGCCGACAGCGGCAGAGGAACCTGCGGATCAGAGCCTGGATCTGCGTGGCAGCCCGCTCTCTCTCTTTATGACCCTTCCTCTCCTCCCGTGCCTGCCGGGCCTTGTCCAGGAACTGGGACTTGGATGTCTGCGTAGCGCTGAACATCTTTCCCTCCGGGCAGTGGCTCACGGGTCAAAGGTCAGGCACTAACGTCAACAAAACAGGAAGAATCTGAATGTATTTGCAAACTCTGATGATTTATGTTAGAGACGTTAACGTTACAAAAATATAATTTTCTACATATTAATATTGTAATATATTAAATGTTGTACATTATTTGATATAAACATGACAGCTCGCCTTTTTTAATTCAATCAGTAACAAATTTAGATACTAGATAAAAGAACATCTCCAAAACAGTGACTTTACAGGAGGCAAAAAAGTTCTCAACTCAGAACGAAAATGTACAAAATAAAAGTAACTAAAAAAAGTTGTTTCTTTTTTTTTATGTGGTGATACATGTGGAGTGCAGATGTTTTTCATTGGACAGCGGTGACAGATATACTGATGCAAAAATATATGCAACCCTGGTTAAATGATGTGCTTTTGAGTGTAAATAAAATAAAGTCGTCGAGTAAAGCTCTTAAATAGTGTTTAGATATCAATAATATTGATAAAACACAGACAAGATGGTATAGAAATATATGTGTGTATATATATATATATATGTGTGTATATATATATATATATATATATATATATATATATATATATATATATATATATATATATATATTATTCACAGTAATTATAGATATTGCACAGAACTTGCACCATTCTGTCACAACAGTTACATAATCTGTATTTTACACAACACTCTGAAACTCCACTCACCTGATATTAAATCTAATTGGATTAATTACTATATTAATGATAAATTATTTTATAACATCTGAAAGTAAAATTCACACCAGTAAGTGTTGCATTACAGATTAAATGCCTGTTTGTTGGTGACACATTTCAGAATTGAACAGCTGACCATATCAGACGAATTTCGGGACAGAAGAACAGAACTGCTCACCGGGTCATGAGGATCCAGACCTTCTAAAGTGCTGGACCTTCTCTGAGGTCTTACCTTCCAGCAGTGATGTCTGTTGTTCCGTGAAGATCATAAGAGCTGCTACCGAATGTCCACTTCTTTACAAATCAGTGTGTCTGTGTCCATTAGGAGCCACAGAGGAGACACTCTGGATCTGCAGAAACAGAAATAAAATTAAACATTATTCTGAGATAAAAAACATAAAACACAGTAATTATGATCAAAATCTGTCTAAAATAAAGGCATAACTAACAGGGTCAGGACTCAGGTTCAAGACTTATTAGAGTAACAGTGATAATGTGATGTGTGCTTTAATGAGGACAAATCGTCTTTTAATCCTTTAAAGACAGTAAATAAACACTGTGTTAAAGATTAAATAAAGATTAAATAAAGTAAATAGAGGCTGTGTTACAGAATAAATTTACATTAAATAAAGGCTGTGTTAAAGATAAAATAGGTTAAAAAGGTTAAATAAAGAATAAATAACAAAAGGCTGAGATAAAGATTAAATAATGATTAAATTAAGGTTAAATAAAGAATAAAATAAATAAGTGCTGTATTAAATGTTAAATAAATAAGTAAATAAATAAATAATAAATAAAGGCTGGGTCTCTGCGCAGCTAAACGGTTAAAAATATCAGACTCTATTCGAGGCGTTTCCTCAGACTGAACTAACAGCAGCTTCAGAGGAATAAACCCTGAGCCTGTAAGAGGCCCTCGACCCGCGGGATGTCAGTGAACAGTGTAAACAGTAAACACAGTAAACAAACAGTAAACAAGCCGGCTGCTCGGTTAGCCCGCAAGCTAACGGCTCCACAGGCCCGCACTGCACGGTCACCTTTAACACACAGCTCCGTCCGAGCTCCGTCCGAGCGCCGAGAGCAGAGCTCAGCTTCAGTCCGCACACAGCCAGCCAGCGCGTTTACAAACTCCTTCAACAAGAAACACGGTCAAAAACAGTCCACAACAGTCTACAACACTGCTGTCTGTAACCTAGCGCGGGTGCAGCGCGCTAAACCGTCCGGACACGAACCAGAGCGCCGATGAACGTTCCTACTGACAAGGTTTATTTACTCTGAGAGATTTAATGTAAAATTTTATTTAATTTTAATCTATCTATCTATCTATCTATCTATCTATCTATCTATCTATCTATCTATCTATCTATCTATCTATCTAAAATATCTCACAAAAGTGAGCACAGCTCACATTTCTGCACATATTACACTATATGTTTAATTAGACTTTATATGTATAGACAATGTGTATATGATATGATGTATTCTATAGTCTAACAGATGATATTACATTACATTAATAACATGGTATGTTTTTTATAAAGAGAGAGTTAAGTTTTAAGTTATAAAATGTAATTTTTCTAAGAGGTAAATTAATAACAAATGACTGAATAAGTAAATAAATACATGTAATAAATAAATAAATGATTGAATAAGTAAATAAATAAATTTAATACATAAATAAATGACTGAATAAGTAAATAAATATATTTAAGTAATATATAAATGACTGAATAAGTAAATAAATACATGTAATAAATAAATAAATGACTGAATAAGTAAATAAATAAATTTAACAAATAAATAAATGACTGAATAAGTAAATAAATACATTTAATACATAAATAAATGACTGAATAAGTAAATAAATAAATTTAATAAATGTATAAATGACTGAATAAGTAAATAAATAAATTTAATAAATATATAAATGACTGAATAAGTAAATAAATAAATGTAATAAATATATAAATGACTGAATAAATAAATAAAAAATAAGCAAGTAAATAAATAAACAAATAAAGCCCCGCCCTCTGTTCATCCGAAGCCCCGCCCATTGTTCATCCGAAGCCCCGCCCTCTGAACGGAAGTGCGCGGTTAGAAGGTGTCTCGGGCCGAACGGTGATTTCTATGGTAAATAACTGGTTTGTCTGTATTTCAGCGTTTTATCTGCGGGTCGGGTTATATTGTGCGGTTTAACTGCAGTCTGTCTCATCGGGTCACTTCCGGGTCTGTCCGGGTCCTGTAGTTTAGGAGTTTAGCCTGTTAGCTTAGCATGCTGCTGTTTATACTGATCTGCCTGGGAGAACAGATTCCCACACCAGTAAACACTAGGCCAAACAGGTAAAGGGTTTTCTCCATTATTACGATTTCCGACGTAGTTTACGATGTCTGCGTAACCAGTCCACCTTAAACTGTTGAGAAACGGAGGCCTTCTATCAGTCCACCTTAAACGGGTGAGAAACGGAGGCCTTCTATCGGTTCACCTTAAACGGGTGAGAAACGGAGGCCTATCGTTCCACCTTAAACGGGTGAGAAACGGAGGCCTATCGTTCCACCTTAAACGGGTGAGAAACGGAGGCCTCCTATCGTTCCACCTTAAACGGGTGAGAAACGGATGCCTCCTATCGTTCCACCTTAAACGGGTGAGATTGATAGAACTTTATATAATTTCATCCTGCTCATATACTCACATTTAAACCAGCTAGAGGTCAGAGGTCGTAAGTCCACTCATGTCTACCTTAATTACTGTATTAAACACTGTAATCTCACTCTGACGGTACACTGGGCTTAGGCTGCTTGTACGTGTAGTTGTGGGGTTTTAATATTGTTCGTAATTTAATCCTAATCCCAGTCTTTCATCTTCGTTTATGAGATCTGATCATCAGCAGTGGTCTAAGCAGCAGCAGCAGCTCAGCTTTTCCTGTTGGTCATTACTTTTCCATCCTGCCTCCGCCCTCCATTGTAGATGTGTGTGTTTGTGTGGCAGGAAGAGATGTCAGGAGAAAGTGTGGTGAGCTCAGCCGTGCCGGCGGCTACAACACGGACCACCTCCTTCAAAGGGTCCAGTCCCAGCTCAAAGTATGTGAAGCTGAATGTCGGAGGAGCACTCCACTACACCACCTTGCAGACCCTCACCAAGCAGGACACCATGCTGAAGGCCATGTTCAGTGGCCGAATGGAGGTCCTCACTGACAGCGAAGGTACAGACCTTAAGATCCTGTTGGTCCACTGTGACAGGTCTAGATCAGTGGTCTCAAGTCTGCTTTCTGAGCTTGTCAGTTAATGGCCAGTTTGTGTTGATGGCCGTTTTGTTTGAAACGTCTGGTCTAGATTGATCAGTAACGGTCAACACAGTCTTGACCAGGGGTCGGTGACATGCAGCTCCTTGGAGCTAAGCAGCTCGCTGACTTTCAATGTAGTCCCGATGAAGGTTTAATAGGTTTTACTGTCGATAAAGAGAAGCTGCCCTGGATAAACGTTGATCCGTTTGTCATAACACTGAAGTTACCTTACGCAACGCTTTTCACCCTTCAGGCTGGATCCTGATTGACAGGTGTGGGAAGCACTTTGGGACGATTCTAAACTACCTGCGCGACGGCGTTGTGCCTCTTCCTGAGAGCCGACGTGAAACAGAGGAGCTGTTGGCTGAGGCAAAGTACTACCTGGTGCAGGGCCTGGTGGACGAGTGCCAGGCTGCCCTACAGGTACCACTCGCTGTATTTAACATAACGGCTGTTCTGCCTAAAATAGCCATTAGATTGATCTCCTTAGTGATGGACAGCTTTAGAAGCTGTGCTTGGCTGGAACTGATATTTTGGAGAGCTAGTGTTCACCTGTATCTGCAGCTACATCATCATCACATCCATCATTGTGTATTTTAATCATTAAAAAGTGAATAAAGCTACAAATCTAATTATATTCTTTCCCCAGAACAAAGATACCTATGAGCCTTTCTGTAAAGTGCCGCTGGTAACATCATCTAAAGAAGAGCAGAGGCTCATCGCCACCTCCAATAAGGTACCACAGCATCACATGCTGTTACCAAGGTTGCGTTTACCAAAGCGCTTTAGATATAACAGAGTATTGATCTGTTTCTCCACAGCCCACAATCAAACTACTGTACAACCGAAGCAACAACAAATACTCTTATACCAGGTGAGGGCAGGTTTGAGCATCATCTGGAAAGTTCTGTTCATACACAGCTATGAGATCTACCTGAAATGCTTTCTTCCTCCCTGCTTCTGTGCAGCAACTCTGATGACAACATGCTGAAGAACATCGAGCTGTTCGACAAGTTGTCCCTTCGATTCAACGGCCGAGTGCTCTTCATCAAGGATGTGATTGGCGATGAGATCTGCTGCTGGTCCTTCTACGGCCAGGGCAGGAAGATCGCAGAGGTGTGCTGCACCTCCATTGTCTACGCTACTGAGAAGAAACAAACTAAGGTAAATGGAGAACCCCGTGCTCCAGGATCAAGTCTGATTGGTGGCACGGATGGCTGAGGACTTTAAGATCTTCACCTTAACTGGTAGAGAGCAGAGCTGCACGATATTGGGGTTAAAAAAAGCAGGAATTTTCACCAGACTTCTCTGGACGTCCGGGATCCAGTATGCTTTAGGAACTGTGTATCTAGATTGGAATGAAATAAATTACAGGTAGATATTCTGCTTCTGTTAGACACGGAAAAGGAGATACACTGCGATTTCTTGGTGGCGGTCACTCGCACTTCACGTTTGAACTGTTTGGTTCAGACGAAGCCTGCTGTTTATCTGCTCACACTGTATGAAAGTAAACAGTTCCACTGACCTGCTGCAATGTGGTTCTCTTTGCACACACTCACTCACACACACACACACACACACACACACACACACACACACACACACACACACACAGACATAGACATGCGTTTTGACACTGAATGTGAAAACCAAGCATTGATGGTATCAACAAACCACCACCACAACTTAACAAAACTTGACAGGCATCTGAAGCAGACGGGGTGTCTTGCCGTTGATTTTTCACGTGAACATCTGTCATTGTAAGCTCATATGAAAGCTTTAAAAGGCAGATTATGCCAAAGCTCCATGACCCTGCTCTCCTGGTCATCATTATTTATGGGGTAGATGTGCAGTTAATGTAGGCTTGTCCCTGCTGTGCAGCAGAGGGTGATTGTACAGAACCGATGATCACGATATGAAATGTCCTTGCCCATCTCTGACACCTCTAATGATCTGTTGATCCGTTTTCTCTAAACTCTACAACACTTCTCTCTCAGGTTGAGTTTCCAGAGGCACGTATCTATGAGGAGACGCTCAACATCCTCCTGTATGAGTCTCAGGACGGTCGTGGGCCAGACAATGCTCTACTGGAGGCCACAGGGGGTGCCGCTGGACGCTCTATCCACCTGGACGAGGACGACGAGCGTGACCGCATCGAGAGGGTGCGTCGGATCCACGTCAAACGACCTGACGACCGCACGCACCATCACCAGTGACCTCCTGCCTGATCCATCTCTGACCCTGTGCCTTAAAGACCACCAGCGCTTCAGTTATTGCTCCCACATATACTCCTGTAAAGTGTAATATCTGTGCGCGCACACACGCACACACACACACACACACACACACACACACACACACACACTCCAGAACAAGAGAATACGCATGTAGCCCGTAAACTCAGAAGATCATCCTTCACCTCGAGTACGTTGGGCTGCTCCGTGGTGTCCGTTGGGGTCTGGCAGTGCTTCCTGACAGGAGAGGAGAGCGTTACTCTGTCCATTAAAGGAATCTCCTGTCAGAAGAAGCTTACTTGGCTTGATTCTGATTGAGGCTTCACTAAAACAAAGATTCCCCTTTAAACATGTATCAGACATTTTCACGCTCAAGTTTCTACTTCATTCTTTTGGTTTAAGCCCACGGTTGTGCTTTCTGTAATGACTGTAGCCTCCCTCAGCTGAAGATGAGTTCTGCCCCAGTCAGGCATCCAAAACGGCACCCGAACCGCTGTGATTCCTGATTGGGGCTTTTAAAACGGACAGTGTTATCTGTTAGGCAGGTTCCTGACCTGGTCTATGTTGTGTCTATTGTGATTGGATCTTGTTTGAGTGGCCCTGTGTCCATGAAGGGCCAAGTTTGTGTGCCTTACAAAGTGGCAGCTTGGCTTCCTGGCAGCATCTTGGTTCAAAGTTCCTACAATTCCCAAGGTCAGTTTTAACTAAGATGCTTTTGGGAAACCGGGTTCCTGCTTTGAGTTTGCTTTTGTTTGTCATGTCTTTGGTCTCTTGCTGTGTGTTTTACTGAGACTGATGGACAGATCGGGCTGTTGTTGAGAGGTTTGGCTTGGGCGGTGTTCCAAACTCGGTCAGCAGAGGGCACTATTGTGCCTGTTTTTTTTTTTGTTTTGGAATATAGGCTCATCATCATGAGCAATAACTAACAGTGGAAATGTCACTGATCTTCAGTGTGGCGTGAGCTGAGAATGGGTCTCATCAGCGAATGATGTTTAATTAATCGCAGGCAGATAACGTTGTCTCCCAGTGGGTCTGCTAAGTGATTACGTTGGGAGTGAAACGGAGACCATGGGTTGTATGAGGCTGGTTCGGTTAACAAGGTAACCAGATACTACTCTGCTGAAGGAGCTCTCATCCTTAAAGCGTACAGTCACAATTTGAAGTCAGTTCATGTAACTGAAGACATAAACCCGTTTCCAGGCCCACAGACTGAATGGCAGGTATAAGCGCTGATCCAGGATCAGCTCGTGCTTGCAGTTATTACAGAATGATGAGCAAACGCTGATTCATGAGCACTTTAACCTGAGAAGTGTGATAAATATGTTCTCAGGTGTGTCTCATCACATATTTAGACGTGAACATTGTGGTCTGTATTCTGTAGAGATGTTTGTACAAATGTGCACACGGTTGAAAAAGTTTTACATACAATTATATTTATACACCTTAAAGCGAATAAAGGTTTCTACAGGTTTCATAGACCAACCACTGACGTCTTGTGCTTTATTTCAGACGTATAAAATTAATGTACATATGGCTTCATGTCACAAGTTCTAGATAATTAAAAAAAAACCCCTGCAGTTATTAGAAAACGACTGGTTTCAGTTCGTCTAGTGCAACGTGGTCCATTTTTGAATTGGTGTAGAGAAATGATGTGGTTATGAAATCTAAACTAAAGCTCCATATAAGGCAGTGATGAGTGCAAGGACGGGTCTTTTATATTAAAGTGACATTTCATATTCACACACTTCCCTCCTTACCCCTCTAATGCAATCTGTACTTTTTCTGCTTTCACATCAAGGGTTAATAGATTAAACAGGTTCTAACGGGTTCTTCAAAGCCTGTGGATCTCATACCACACTTCAGGGACCTGAATCTGCATAAGGCTGTGTGGCTGCAGGTGTCCATTCCAGCAGAACCGGAGAAGGTGCTGCTTTAGCCCAGTCCTAAATGGCTCCCTAAACCCTTCGTCACATTTTGGTGACATGAACAACATAATGTACATTTTGGCTGAATTTTGAAAAAATACCACAATTTAACAGATTTAATCACATCTAAATTTCCTCATCTGCGCTCTGACTGGTCACCTGTATTTCTAACAGTTTTGAGGAAGATGCCGATTCAGAGTCCACATCAACCCTGGTCCTGGAGGCACCCCTACCCGCATTCCTGCTCCCACCACACCTGATTCATCTAATCAGCTCCGAGCCCCACAGAGTTCTGGGGGACTTTCAAAACTAATAGTTGAGGGCAGGGGTGCCTCCAGGTTCAGGGTTAAGAACAACCTTAAGGGTGCATAGAGGGCGCTCTTGAGCTGTCATTTTGATGGGCAAAATTAGAAATGGGACTTAAAGTGCACCTTGTGAGTCTGGGCTTACTTGAACATGCTTAAATAAGTGGAGTCCAGAGAAGGCTTGTCAGTATATTGTCCACAAAAATGTAGTCATGTTTAAGACCATCGTGTGCTGCTGATCTAATGATAACAGCATAAAAAGGCTTAAAAAGAGCAGTGAACCTTTGATCATTAAGAAGATTCAGAAACTGGAATCTTAATATAATATAATATAAAATATAATTTTACAAATAGATTAAGTAGCTAGTTTTAAACAACGCCCACATATCGTCTCGTTGACGGTACTATACTCTCCAAACAAACCCAAAAAACATAACGGGCAGAATTATTTTACAATATGGTCATAACAGGTACAATAAGCTGATAACGGATCAGGTTCACTCACGATTGTTTGGAATGAAAACCTGCAGCCACACTTACTCTTTGCAGAGCTGGACACGTCAGTTCTAGACGTCCCAGTTGCAGCTCTAACTAACTTGTAACGCACAAGGTCGGACCAGTAATGAGGAACAGTGTGAGGTCCGTGTGGACCAGTTGGAGGACCACCGTTGCAGGGCCTGTTTTTCAAGAGTGGAGATGATCACATAGGAGGTAATGGGCTTTGACAGCTCTAGTAGACTGTGTGCAAAGCTGGAGATTACTTGTAGTATCTTCCTCAGTATTCAAGTCATCGATTCCTCGTCCGTGGTGTGACCTGTGAAAGAAATGATAGGAGACAGATCAGCCTGCAGGCAGACAGAGATGGGACATGCAGGTAGCCACACTGGGTGGAACGAGATGGAAGAAGTCACTGAAGGTCCTTAAAACTCCTGTCTTGATGAAACAGTCTTAACCAATTTTGTCCTGATGGTCTTGGACTTTGCTTGGTGAGATATTTCAATGAAATCTCCAAGGTTTCCACAACTTTAGCTCCTTTTTTTTGTTTTTACTCACCACCATCAGATGGCCGTTCTTGCCCTTGTACACCATGGGTTCCTGCCCAGTGCTGAAGTCCACAAAGCCCTCCTTGCCTCCATTTATTTCAAACTTGATACTACAAGAGGATCAAACATGAGTTACATTAATTACAGATTATATATCACAGGATTGAAGTTCACTAAGCCATTAGTTCATAAATACACGCATTGTCCCAAAAATAGTTGAACAAATAGCTGCACCCAGAAGGACGTGTGGGTCTGCAGTTCTATAGTGAAGATGAAGGTGATCAGGATCAATAACTGATGATAACTGTAGTCTGATCTGATCAATATTTATTGATCTACTCATACAGAAGTGGTGTCTCTCAGGACGGCGTCGGGTTTAACGTAACATGCCAGATGTCAGCGCATGGAGGTGTAGAGGTTCCTAATGGTGTCCTGTGATGATCCATCTCATGCAGCTTGAATGTTCTCACTCAGTTCTGCAGATGGTGTGGTAGGGGTGGAGTGTTGATAGAGCGTCCCACACATTTTCAATCAGGGACAGGTCTGGAGATGAGACCGACCACGGCGTAGTATCTGTGTCTTCAAGACGAGATCTTGAGACGGCAGCAGATGTGGAAAGTGTCGCCCTGTTGGAATAGAGCACCGGAGTGTGTGTTCAGAAAAGGTAGAGCCACTGGTTGCAGAACCTCATTAACGTAGCGTTGGACTCACTGATCTTCTCCACCTAGACAAACGTGGGACTCGTCACTCAAGCCAATGACCTGCTGCCATTCTGAGTGATTCCATTGTAAGTGGTGGATTCCTGCTGGGTGCAGAGGTTTTTGAAGATGTGTATGTTATGAATGATTCAATCTTCTTACCTTCCCTGAAGCACTTTGACAGAATCTTGCTTTTTCGCAAACATGCTCAGTTTGGTCACAGCTTCATAGAGGTGGTCACATTGAAGCACCAGATCCCCCTGATACAGGAGAATCCATCCTTCAAACTCTGAGGTTGCTTCTAACATCATTTCAACCACAAACCAAACTTTAGTCATCAGTATTGTTATCTGGTTCCCAACCCTGTTTCTGGAGCACCTGCTCTGCCTGTTTAAGCATTTTCCTCCTGAAATCAACTTCAGCTGAGGAAGGGCTGGTTAATAAGTCCATCAAGTGTCCCTCAAGTCCCTCAAGTGTCCCTCAAGTTCATATTTAATGGTGGCAAGAGAGTGTTTGATGTACTGCTCACTCGATCAGTGAACACTAATCATTGTTCAACGTTATTGAGCTGATTACTTTGAACCAGATATGTTGGAAGCAGGCAAAGCACTAAGAAGTGCAATGGCTCTCCAAAACTAGGGTTCTCAGGGCACGTCAGGGTTGGGAACCACTGATTGAAACTAGGTCTCTTTTTTGGCATGAAGCATGCTCTGGCAGTACCTTTTGTTTGGGGTCATTATTAGTAACGTGCAGGATCATCATGGTGTCCCCCAGATTACTGACTGACACACCTGTGGGTACAACAACAGGACACGTTGAAATCACAATATGAAGTGGAGAAAAGCCCAGTGATTTGGGGTGTATGAAATGTCCAGAGAGTACACAGTATGCACTTTTAGGGTCAATACGGTAATCTTACAAAAACTCAAACCAAACTGTCCAAACAGGAAACACATTACCATCCTTCTTCAAATATTATTATCAGTGTTCCACAATGTGACCTACAACCCTCAGAAAAAGGCCAAGGGCCCACCGGACACCTTTAAACGAGACGTATTCCACTCTCTGCTTGATCTTGGCCTCTTCTATGAGGTAGATTGCAGACTGGGTCAGGATTAGCTGCCTTGGTCTAGGCTTAAAGCCGTTCCGGTCGTACTTCACCACAGGAACACTGTACTACAGAGAACATACAAGCAAAGAACAATCAGACATGGGGGTCTTTATCTATTTCCCTCCGGTTTAATTCATAAAGTGCTGGTTTACCAGAACTGGATTCAGCCTAATCAATGGGCCAATGGGAAAACACCATCTTTGATATGTACCTTGATGCGTTCATTGCGTATTATCTGCAGGACACGCATGTTAATGTCCTGCTCGCCTACAGGAGGAAGAAGGAAAGTTAACACAGAGTAATGAGACAACAGTGGCAGATAAGGATGATGATGGTGATGATGATGGTATTGTATACTGACTGATCCTGGTGTCTTGGAAAGGCACAGCGACACTCTGAGGGTAACTGTCCTTCTTCCCTTTAAAGATGGCACTGGTGACGACCTTCAGCTGCATCTACAGAAACAGAAGTTCTTACCATTATTATATTATCTCAGACTTAGTTCCCACCAAACAACGTTGCTGAGACTGAGAGACAGTTTAGGACGGCCAGTATTGTTCAATACCAGCCATAACAAAGCAGCACTGTTACATACACCAATTAACCTCACTGTCCACTCTATCAGCTCCTCTGATCACACAGGTTCTCTTTGTGGTTCTATAATTCCAGACTGTAGTTCATCTGTTTCTCTGTAGACTTTATTCTCCTCCTTTCACCCTGATCTTCAATGAACCCCACAGGACCACCACAGAGCAGATATTATTCTCATTCTCAGCACTGCAGTCACACGGACATGGTGTGTGTGTGTGTTGTGCTGGTACCAGTGGATCAGACACAGCAGTGCTGCTGGATGACTGTGGCAGCACCAGGGATCAAACCTGAAGCCAGCTTTGAATTCTTTCAAGGTCCAGGTCAAGAAAAGAGCATCATTAGAATAGGTTGTCTCATGGATGCCTGGCCTGGATTAATGGATGATGGGCTGCTTATGCATGGAAATGAAGAAGCCGATGGTACCTGAGCTTTCTTCTGGGGTGTGATGCCTCTCACATACTTCCTCACCAACATGCGCGAGTGCAGCTGCCGCAGAATCGCCGATGTCTGTGGGAATGAGAACATAGGTGTCTCAGGTCTAGGTACAGATTCACCTCACAGCTCAGGTAAGCTGCTCAAAAGACCAGAACTAGAAGAGGAAAACAGGAGGTCTCACACAGGGATCACACAATCCTGAAATCCTCCTGCTTTAAAGAAGCCAAACTCTACTCTCGTTCGATAAAACGACCGTAAAGGTCTCAGCACCTCCGTCATGACGGGTGGAGGGGTAAGCCAAGTGGTTTTGTCCAAAACTGTCTTTGGTAGGTTGTCCTTCAGCCTGTTGAGGTAGCTCTGTCGGACGAACGCCAGGTATTCAGAGTTGTCTGTAGTTTTCGCTTGACCACGTGTCATGTATCCTTTGATAAACCTGAAAAATGGAGTACAGATGGTTTTTATGAAACTTGAAAACGGATTTCCAGTAATGACCATGTCTTTGGAGGTTCCTGTCTTCAAGCCTTCAGTCCACTTACTTTTTGATGACCTTGACGGCCCAGGCTCGCTTCTCTCGCTCTTTCCGAGCTTGAACTCCTCTCCAGCACGTCTCGATTTTTGTTGCTGAGAGTGAGACAATCTGATCTAATACCCATCTGCATTCCGGGGTTTTTAGATGAAATATGAACAAATGATTTAAGATTCACCTGCTTCCTTTTGTTTTTTGAACTCTCCTTTAGCTCGATAACCCTTGTACTTGGCCTGTATCCTCGTAGCTGCGAAACACAGTTCAGATATCAAATGTTCAGATCTTTCTTTGGTATTATTTAAGTAGTTAAAGTTCATACTGTGATCTTCAGGTGTATCTTTACAAACCCAGCTCATGTTTACAGATCTCAAAGGCGTCTTCAGTAGCAAACAACGTCCGGGCATAACGGATGAATATCTTAGTCCTATAATATAATAAACACAATCTGTAGGAAAAATATCCATACTCTGATTGGCCACTTTATTAGAAACACCTACGTTGTAGGTGAGTGAGTGAGTGAGAGAGAGAGAGAGAGAGAGAGAGAGTTACCTGCCCATTTTGTATTCATCAGGCTGGTAGCCAAGGTGTTTCACCAGTTTCTCCACCCCCTCCTCAGGCACCCCTCGCCAGTGTGGCCAGGTGTCTGGACATAAGGGCTTATACCTGACCGACAGGACAGTGTCATTACACTGATGTTATTATATTGTGGTATGACATCAGAAAGAAAAATGAGATAAAGATTCTCATGGTTCTCCAGAGACAGACTACCTCTTCAGAAACTCCTCGTATCTCCTCCGATAAGCGAACCCAGCCCGACGGACCCTCAGATGTTCCATCAGGCCCAGATACTTCACCTGGTGCCTCACCAGGGTGTCATCAAACTTTCCTAGCAGAGAGATTGAGATGATGTTACTTTCAGTACGAGGAGCTGGTTGTTCTCAGACAGGGCTGAGAGAACTTGCTCCACCTCACCTGACTGTTTGTTGTCGTTGGACTTGAGGCAGCGCACGTACCAGGCCTCCTTAGCCATCAGGATCTCAGTCAGCTCCAGCAGACTGTTCTTAAACTGTGTCGCCACCTAAACATCCATTCAGATACATGTTCACGCTTCACAGATTTACCCCAGGAGGTGAGGAATTGACCACTGAAAAAGTATTAACCCATGAATTAAATCAGCCTAAAGATGCTTTCTTATTAGAAACAGCTACCTTGTGCTTCCACTCACTGGCCACTTTATTAGAAACACCCACCTAGAGTTTAGTTCGAAATTGTGACCCGAGGTATGTGTGCCATGCACAGCAAAACTAAGGGAATTCTGGAGCGTCTCAGTACTGAGAAATCCCGCAAAACACTCCTTTTCCAGAAGGAATATTTACACCCATCAATGCGTATGAGAATAATGTAACTTTATTTATATATAAATTATTTTTCCAGCTTGTTTTACAGATGAAAGAGCGTAATTTTTACTGACGTGCCAGTCCGACACATTCAGATGGGACTAAAATCACGGAGAACCTCCAGTAGAAATTGCAGAACACACCTTCCCATGTGAAACTAACCCTACCCAAATAGAGCCCACTTTAAAGTCCACTTTACTCCACTGACATTCCACTTGGATTTGGATTCAGCTCAGATAAACCCAGCCAGAACCAATGATAATGGAGGTGAAGGGAAGCAGATGAAACTCTAAAAGCTCCTCAAAGAAAGTTACATAATTCATATGAATTTACTGCCTGATACCTGACTCACTGTCTGAGTTATGAGAAAACATGTTTAATTCAGATTTTACCATCATCATCATCATCATCATCATTATCATCATCATCATCATCATCATCATCATATAACACTCAGAGGAGAGGTGTAGCTTCACTGCTGAGTTTGGATAATAAATAAAAATGAAATGTCTATTTCTCTTCTATTCACCATCACTATAAATCTGAGCTTCACACCAAACCCCCAATCGCAAGGACAGTTTTAGATATCAGAGGAAAGCCTCATTCCCATTGGCCAGTCTGTGTCAATCTCATGCTCGTGATTGGTTATTTCTCCTTTATCATATCTTGTACAGCCTCACCGTCTCAGGCCTTCTCCTGCTGTCCCCCTCATCACAGAAGAAACACTCCCGGATTATAGAGTTCTTAGACTGCCGCATCGCCTGTTAGACACACACACACACACACACACACACACACACACACACACACACACACACACACACACACACACACACAGAGATGTTCACTATCTTGTCACTCCAATTTACTGCTCTCAGCTCCTGTATCATTTACTCTAAGTCGACTGTGGGGTAAATAATTAAGGAGCGCTGCAGGCCGAGTCGTCCTGCTTTCTCCTGGTCTCAGTGTAATCCCTCAGCTCCACTCACCTCTTTGATGTGCCGGTACAATAGGTCATTGTTTTTGTCAATGAAGCCTGTCAAAAGTGAGAGGACACGAGACAGCGGTCAGAGAGAGCCAGAGTGAGAGCGCTGACCTCACATCAGCTTCTCCTGTTCACTCATTATAATAAAATACTGTTCCTAGATCAGCTCTCTTACATAAAGCTTACAGTTTAACATATCAAACAGCAGTTCATTTCACTTTGACCAAACAAATACAGACCAAACACTGTATTTACCACGCACCTTACAGTGTCTATTGAGGTGTTTAAACACTGCAGTACTGTAGTGCTTTACCGCGGGTGCATCATTTACTACAGTGTTTATTACACTGTTTATTACAGTGTTTGTAATTATGGCAATGTTTGTGGTGTTTATTATGAGAGTTTAATATGAGTGTTAATATGCTATTTACTTCAGTATTTATTATGATGTTTATTGGTGTTTAATAAGTTGTTGCTGCAGTATTTATTATGGTGTTTATTGGTGTTTATTAAATTGTTGCTGCAGTATTTATTATAGTGTTTATTAGTATTTAATATGTTGTTAACTGCAATAGTTATTATGATGTTTATTGATGTTTAATGAGTTGTTTTCTGCAGTATTTATTATGGTGTTTATTGGTGTTTAATGAGTTGTTTTCAGCAGTATGTTTATGGTGTTTATTGGTGTTTAATATGTTGTTTTCTGCGGTATTTATTATGGTGTTTATTAGTATTTAATAAGTTGTTTTATGCAGTATTTATTATGGTGTTTATTAATGTTTAATAAGTTGTTTTATGCAGTATTTATTATGGTGTTTATTGGTGTTTAATGAGTTGTTTTCTGCAGTATTTATTGAAGTGGGTCCTGTATTGTGTCTTACCTACAACACAGTAGGTCACCTCCCCGGCGTAATGAAGCAAACGGAAGTCCCCCCTGTCCAGAGTCTTCCGAGTTTTCTTATCGGCCAGTTTGTGTCTGCCGTTGGGTCAGAGACACAGTTATCAGTTATACAGCACAGACGGCAGTGTTCACACTCTCTGCAGTGTTTACACTCTCTGTAGTGTTTACACTCTCTGTAGTGTTCACACTCTCTGTAGTGTTTACACTCTCTGTAGTGTTCACACTCTCTGTAGTGTTCACACTCTCTGCAGTGTTTACACTCTCAGCGAGATGCTGTTACTCATTTTTTCCTACTCTGAACATAAGATCACCAAGTGCCCTTGGAGAGAGTGGACAGGCTACTGTGGGACACAGAATATTTAAATATGTAGTTAATCTGGATAAAGAGTGAGTAAGGCAGCGTCTCAGCCCGCCTGTCTTTCAGCCCAAACAGGGCATCAGTCAGCAGCAGCTTTAGGACGGAGAGCGGAGACCGAGCTGGGGGTGAAAGCTTTGGTTTCAGGAACAGCAGTGCTTGGCAAATCCTCAGATTGCACATCACTCAGGGTTACACCAGTGTGAACTGGACGAAACAAACACCTTCGATTTCCAACAGGTGGACACTTTATTAGAAACAGACACACTGTGCTTCCATCTACAAAAAATAGCAAGGAAGGAATCAATCAACTGCCACTGGGGTGTAATTTTGGTCTTTGGATTGTGTTGAGCTGATCCTGAGCGCTTTAGTTTTTAAACTCACGTGACAAAGTGAGGATGGTTCCCCATTTTCTCCTCCAGCTTCTCCAGAAATGTGAGATCAGTGGCATCGCCTGGCCTCAAGCACTCTTCATCCTGACCACACACACACACACACACACACACACACACACACAGATAAGGAGATCGGGTTCACGAGGCTTTTGCTTAGGTTTAACCTCCATTTCTAATAAAGTGCCGTGAGGGGTTTGTGTACCAGCACTGAGATGATTCCTCTGTGTTTCTCCTCCACCAGGTCACAGATGATCTTGTTGTTGAAGAACTGCACAGGTTCCCACTGGAACACAAATACACACACACACACACACACACACTAACATTTTCAGGCCAGGCATTGTACGCTCACCCCAATACCCCTGTAATGTATGCATTACCCCAAAATACTCTTCTGTAAAGGTGCAATAAGGAGTCGAGTTTCTTACCCCGATGCCCTCAGCCTCGTACTCCTCCTGCTCTGCCTTCAGGGTGAGCTGGATAAACAGCTGCTGGAGCTTCTCGTTGCAGTAATTAATGCAAAACTGCTCAAAACTGAAATGACACAATCACAGATAATCACCCACAATCAAAAATGGACATCTACAAACAAGCACACGGTTTTTATCTTTTATCCATGAGATCTTATCTTGTACGATGTAAAGCAATATGTACACGTTGAGTAACAGTGTCCTCAGTTACCAGGGTGCACTGATCGCATGCTTCATTAGCTGCGCACCCCTGGATCGGCTATCAGCATAAGGCGTTAATTGGACCGTGCAGGTCTTGAATTCATGTACGAGCAGTTAATAATGCACAGGGCTGAGGAGGATGCTCCACAGTTTAATGGCCCTGAATGGAGGTCTTGTGATGTATCTATGGTGATAACCTACATTTCCACGATGTCCTACGTTGTATTGGTGTTTAACATGGCCCTCACGAACAAGCACAGTGTTAACACCTCACTCCAAACCTGTACCTGTTCACATAGAAGACCTCAAATCCATAGATGTCAAGCAGCCCAATGACTGTCTTTCTGGTGGAGTCCTAAAAGACACCACAATTATAATGACATCCATTAAAAACCTGGAGAGATCACACTGCTAAATTCCATATCCAGTTTAATCTGCTTTTGATAAACTGGTTTTGAGAACATCAGGGGTTCCCTGACCTGATTCTCCAGTGACTCATTGATGCGGTTGACCAGCCAGGTGAAGGTACGTCCATAAATGGCTTTGGCCAGCGCATCTCTGACATAGATGGCATGGTCCACTGTGAAAGGGCACAACAACTGGAATACAAACCTGGAGTTAGACCACCAAGGAACTGCAACTTAACATTGCATGCTTATTTAAATGATTTTAGGTTGCCTAACCACATTCATTTCTATGAGAAGAAATCTGGAAAACATCTGCTGGATGTCGGAACAGTACTACTGTCTGAAACTGTGGGTCCAAAGAAGACCTTTTTATATTACCTCATCAGTTTTGGCTTCGATCTTCCTGTAGGTCAGAGACTCCTGAAGAACCTGAACATGGACTCCAGTCAGCTGCACAGAGAACATCAAATGTCCTTTGAGTCTGAACGTCTTTCAGTCTGAAATGGGGTGTGTGATCATGTCACAGAATGCAA
Source organism: Acestrorhynchus altus (assembly GCA_034509495.1). Lineage (NCBI taxonomy): Eukaryota > Metazoa > Chordata > Actinopteri > Characiformes > Acestrorhynchidae > Acestrorhynchus > Acestrorhynchus altus. The sequence continues at coordinate 1,050,781 of CM067522.1, read as the reverse complement.
AAATTCACCTTCGATACCCAGCGCAGTTCTGCACTGGAGTTCAGTACAACATAGCCTTTGGTGTCACTGTCGAACTGGACGTTCCCCAGGTGGAGGACACTTGCAATGACCCCAAACAGGTGCTAAGGGAAAAAATGGAGACTGATGAACAAAGGCTAAAACAATTCAAGTGTAAAATATTTTTTATTGTAAGTGTTCATGCCAAAGTAGCTTGTCCAGAAATGGTGTTCCAGACCCGTAATATCATTGAAGAACATAGGGTCTGGAAAAATGCACAAACATGGGGAAAGACCAGTGAGAGGAACCACACTCAAAGAGGAGCTTGGTCATTGGGAGGTTGCAGGTTCGACCTCCAGTGATGCCACAGCCATCCGTTATCAATCATCCCACAGAGATTACATGTCCTTGCTCTCTGTGATTGGGTAGGATGACCTTGCCAGGATTAGAAGTTAGTGTTCTCCTCCAAGTGTGTTGAGCTCCAGTGGTGTTGTGTTAGCAGCAGTTTCAGAGATGTGTTGGAGATTCACGTGTCTCTGGGGGGCTTTAACTTCCCAGCACTGGTAGAAATGATGGGAGAGTCTAGGTAGTGGGTAGGAATTGGAAATGAACCGAGCTAATGCCACAAGCCTGTATCTCACCTCAATGTCAGTGCCATCAAAGTGGATGACTGAGAGTGCATTTTTGACCGTTTTCCAGTCATTCTTGTCATTGATGGAGCTCACATTGGAACACTCCCCCTGCAGACGTATAGATATAATCAGAAACCCAACCTAATCTATACCTTTAAATTCATATTGATGGTTATTGTGTAGCCTTTTAATATAAATCTGTCTCCTTAACTGGGTTTAATTCAGAGAACAATTTCAGAGAGGCATCGATTTAGGTTGAAATCCGGCCTTCTTACCTGAACCAGGTAATTATAGTGCTGCGTGTCCCTCTCCAGACCCAGCTGCCTCAGCAGATCCTCCTCTCCTCCTTCTACCAGCTGGTAGAAGATGTGGAAGTTCCTCTCACCATGGTTCTGATGGACCACCCGAGACTTCTCCAGCAGATAGCTGAGGATGTGACCCCCAACTGCATCACCCTGCAACAGGAAAGGACAGAGCTGGGTCTTGACCAAACAAGATTTTTGAAAAGTAGCTCGTTTATGCACTTTATTCAAAAAGGAACTTCTGTCCCACTTTCATACATTTTTGCTAGAATCTTCTATCAGGCATTCAGAATTTAGACTCTCAGCGTATTTAACAAAATAAAACAAAATTAAAACAGTACTTATGAGGTTATGATGACTAACACTTGCAAACTAATGTATTTGTGTGTCATGATCACCAGCAGCCACTCCTCCAGGACTTGAAGGCGGGGCTTAAAGGCCACTGGTGTTGCTCTTTAAACCTTTTTAAAGGTTTTCTCACACATTTATCTCTTTTTTGAAGGTAAAATACCCCGTAAAAGTGGGAAATAGAGCTCAAACCTGACTGTCAAACTGGATGTCCATGTACTTTCCGAAACGACTGGAGTTGTCATTTTTCAGTGTTTTGGCATTTCCAAAGGCCTGATGGGAAAAAATCATCACATTTTCTAAATGTCTGCATAGTTTAACAGTTTTATTTCATCAAAGAACGGTTCCAAAGAGCTAAATGAACTCTACTGTGACCTCTAGGACAGGATTGGACATAAGCATGCGGTCGCGGACAGTGTCCAGCAGGGCGCTGCTGGGGCAGCTAACAGCATAGTACTGGAGGATCTTTTTGGAGGCCTCAGTTTTCCCGGCGCCGCTCTCTCCAGAGATCAGGATGAAGTGGTTGTTCGCTTCTGCCAGCATGGTGTGGTAGGCATTATCAGCCAGAGCGTAACTGCAGGGGACAGATATATTCATACTGTGATTAATAATCTATTGTATTTCAAATGTTCTAGCTGATTCAGAATGAGCTTTTCAACCATGTTCTAATTCTCTGAATTTGGTCATTCTGATATATTGTGACATCAAAAGGATACAGGAACTTTCATCATAGGGTCATATGATGATGCATGTTTGATGAGGTTTTCATTTAAGGAAAAAAGAAACATCTAAAAGTCCAAATGAGGAAAGAAGAAAACGTGTGAAGGAATTTGGGGAAAAAAGAATCAGAAGCTGCCTCTGACTCATTAAAATGAGAACAGTCTGAATTAGAACTGAAAGTTCAAAATTTCACATTTTGCTTTGCACAAATTGCCCTTGTTAAAACTAATTAACATGAATTTATTTTGCGCCTGTATATAAACATATATATGAGAATTAAATATTAAATTAAATATTAAATATTAAATGAACCAGTTTATTAATATATGAGAAAATAAGACTTTGTTAGCTGGCAATCTACCTGCTACAGCAGCTTTGGGTTGGATGGTCCAGGAACAGCACTGACCACAGTGTCTCATTTGTCTTTTAACCATTAATACCTAATGATAATACCTAAGGCTACTAAAGATGTCCTTCCAGAATCAATACTAATCTACATATTGCGGAAGTAAATGACCACTCGCACTTACATGTGAGGTGGAAGTTCATAGAAGTTGACCCCCATATAAAGGTCCATGTGTTTCTTGCTGTACATGTCCAGCTCTTTGTACGGGTTGACTGAGATCAGAAGAGTCCCAATATACGTCTTCACAGAGATACAGATACAGTTAAATCAATGCAAGACCGTGCAGTCATTCTATAACGTTATTAAGGATTTTCCCAGTTGATTTGAGGTGAATCATTTACTTCACTGCCTCAGTTACACTACATGGACAAAAGTATTGGGACACATTATACAACTTTATACATTTATTCCAAGCTATCCTAGACATGGTGCCAATCGGTTCATGTTTATCTGCTCCAGATAGTCCTATTCTATTGGCAGTACTTCTCCACAGGGACTAGACAAGCTGTGTGTGCATTTGCACATCTGTGCCAGCAATGGGTGCTGAATGCATTCATTAGAAGGGGTCTCCACACACATTTGCACCTGCGGTGTATGTGATGTAGTTTCACCGAGCTGTACTCACATATATGAGGTCCTCTGAGAAGCGTTTCTTCAGGTTGTCCAGGAAAGCTGTTTCACTGTTGTGAGCGTCCAGCAGTACGAAGTCCTGGATGCCAACTCTGTCTCTGGCAGTTAGTGCTCCCTCCAGGTCCAGAAGACCCAGCTTGGTCTTCCCTCTCTGGCATCAAAGAAAGCAGGTGATTGGCTTGTGCATTATGTGGCTAAATATGACTGGTTTACAGTGGGTTTACAGCAACCTATAGTCCAAGAGTGATATTAGAGCAGCAACTCATGACCCAGAGCAGTATTAGAGAAGCAATTTATTGCCCAAGTTAAAAGATCATGTGCTCTATAGGTCCAGCAGCGTACTCTGATTAGACACTGGGTTTTGGCACAAGAGGACATAAAGTGCTTCCCGCAATGTTCTATAAAAAGGCTCTCACATGCTACTTTTGGGTAGTGTACCTCTTGGTGAGGAACCATTGACTGCTAGACATGACTCTACAAAGCATGTGAAGACATCTTGCCCAGTTGACAGACTTTGAGACGGGGCATCATTGGACTGAGAGAGGAAGGTTGGTCGTTTTGACGAATTGCCTGCCATTAAGGCCATTCTGACCAAGCCACCATCGGCTTCAATTGCAGTGGTGTCGTGAACAAGAAACCTGGCCTGCTACAGACTAGAACCGTATCGTGTTTAGCAACAAGTCTAGGTTCTGTTTGGGATCTGATGATGATCCATGTTGAGTATGGAGGCCTTGTTTTGAGTGCTTCTGGCTTTGCTGTGGAGCGACGCACTGCCCAAACTGCTGGTGTGATGAACTGGGCACATACTCCTCTAGTGGTGACACGAGGGACACTAACATTTTTCAGCAGGATAATGATCCCACACAGTTTCCCAGGAATGTTGCAACACTTCCTTATCCCGTCCGGTCACCACAATACTTTTTGGGACCTCAATTAATAAGAGAATTTTAACTTTTGTAAATAAAACAAATGGAACAAATGTTCCAAGTATTGTTCTGAACTGAATTAGCTAAAATGACACTGAACTAATTCCGATCCTCAGGGAACATGACTTGTTTCCCCTCGGACACTCTACGATCACACAACTCAGATTGAGAGCAGGACTCTTATAGAAGCATAATTGAGCCACAGTCATCCAACCGCAAAACCTCCTGCTGATGTTTAACTAAGGAGCTTTATGAAGCTCTCCTCTCTCCTGGAGCTCGGCATGATGTAATTAGATATCCTCTGCTCGTATGACAGCATAACTCACTCCCCAAAGCCCATCTGAGCAGGCCTTCAGCGGCTGGACGTATGCCCATGGATCGTGTCACATCACCTGCACTTCAGTGCCCTTTAAACACACACTGGCACAGGTTTAGTCCTCAGACTGAGAGACACGCAGGTGGAAAACTGACCTTTCTTAGTTCACGGTGGACACCTAAGACAGAGCATAACCATAGCACTGAATTCCAATTATTTTGGGTGCTGAATTTTTGGCCTGTAACCTTCCATTATTTTAATAATATGCAATTTTTATAAATACAATGTAGAGCCCAACAACAGGCAGTGTGTTCATAAGCATAATGTGCAAAAAGCAATTCTGAGGAAGCACATGTTTTACTTTAATTCAGAAAGAAAAATTTATATGACACAAAATGACTAGAGCATTTGGACCCGTGAAAGATCTAATCACATTAATATTTAAAAAGAACATTAAATAATATTAATATCCAGTATGAAGCTCTAATATCACTAAAATAGAGAATGAATCTCTAATAACATTAATATCCAGAATGAATCTCTAATAACATTAATATCCGAATCACTAATAACGTTATTATCAGAATGAATCTCTAATAAAATTAATATCCAGAATGAATCTCCTAATAACATTAATATCCAGAATGAATCTCCTAATAACGTGTATCCAGAATGAATCTCTAATATCATTAATATCAGAATGAATCTCCCTATTAACATTAATATCAGAATGAATCTCTAATAACATTAATATCCAGAATGAATCTAAATAATATTAATATCCAGAATGAATCTCTAACTAATAACATTAATATCAGAATGAAGCTCTAATAACATTAATATCAGAATGAATCTCTAATAGCATTAATATCAGAATGAATCTCTATGCATTAATATCCAGAATGATCCTCTAATGACAATATCAGAATGAATCTCTAATATCATTCCTTATCCAGAATGAATCTCTAATATCATTAATACTCAGAATGAATCTCTAGCCAACATTAATATCCAGAATGAATATCTCTAATAACATTCATATCCAGAATGAATCTCTAATATCATTAATATCAGAATGAATCTCTAATAACATTAATATCCAGTATGAAGCTTAATAACATTAATATCCAGTATGAATGATAACATTGATTTTCAGAATATGTAATCTTTGAAATATGTTGATCAAATTTATAGATAAATGACTAAATTAATTTAATTATAAACAAATATAATGTTTAACAAACTAAATTTCTATTCAGTTTATTAGGAAAGTTTCATTTGTTTTAAGTATATGTCCGCTCTGTCTTTCATATCTTCAGCGTCTTCTTTCTTTCTGCTGTTTTCCTCTCTTTTCCCTCCATCGCTGAGAAGCAGCAGTTATTTGACTTTCAAATTGCAATGAAAAAAAGAAACATTAAATCTAATCTAATGACCCAAAGCCTCCTGAATCCTGCTTCAGCCCCCCGCACCACCCCCCACTCACACAATCCTCGTTAGCCCTCTCCTGAAAGAGGCCACTTTTTTCCCTTTTCTTTTTTTTGTCCTGTAAAATTCCTCCAAAAAAGAGGCCGGACAATGAAAAAGCTTTTAAAATGCAGTCTACATTCCATTACATATATTCCCTCTGCATATCCTTTCAGAATTTATTCATTAGAAAACATTTAACGTCACCCTGAATTTCACACTGGCCAGTCTGCGGACAATGGGGGAGATTTGGCCTATTTGGGCTGCGAGAGGAGGGATGGAGGGATGGAGAAATAGGAGAGGGCAAAGGAGAGGGGGACAGGGGACGAGCGAGGGAGAGGGAGGGAGGTTTGTCTGATGTGTGTGTCTCTGAAAATGGGGCCTTCTTGAGACAACAGCGCAGACTAAATAGTGCTGTAACGGTCCGTGTCCTGCTGCTCTGGGGATCCCTCAATTAGAACGCCCTCCGGCCAGACAATAGAGGCTTGTTATGAGCAGTAATATGGACTACTGAACCCTGAAGTTCAGGAAGGGTGGGCTATGTGTGCACGTCTGTGTAGTAGAGTGTGGAGTTCACTTGGGATGGGTGGGTTTGTCCCACCTGTCAACCCGAAAAACCCAAAACACACACACATCACACCATCCCATCACTACATTACACCCCCTTACCCAACAAGCAACCCCACAACACCTCCCTCTCACCCCTCGCTCTAAGCCAAAGAGGCAGGTGAACAATATCATTGAAGGTCCCCCATTTGAGATGTCAGAACCAATCTGAGTCTCAGGGGGTATTGTGAAGAGTGTGGAACTCCCTCACCACCACCCCCCATCTCCACTCTCTCTTATTTTCCATCGCTCTTACATGGGAACAGGCTGAACTTGGAGCCGATCGGTCAGAACAATGGGCAGAGAGACAGAAGGGATGCTAATACTTCAGAGTGTGACACATCGAGTGTGATAAGATGCAGGAACATTGGACAAGGAAAGACCGGTTCCTCCCTCAAGAAAGGCTCAGTGAATTATGCTAGAAGACTCAAAACAAGAGCATGACACCTGTGCTTTGCTTTTAAGCATCTGATAATGTTGAATAGTCCTTTAAGGAGCCCATGCATTGTCTTGTTTTGTCAAACCTGTGAAAAGACAATAGTGCTTGAAGGAGCTCTTGCATGTTCCGGGTTGGTAGAAGCCTTGTTCTTAACCCAATGTCATAAGTCGCTAACCACAGGACAACCTTAGGACAACTTCTTAGCATAATAAGGAACAGAAACTGCATGTATTGCATGACCACTGGTCCATCAGAGCACTGGAATTACCTTGTTCAGTCAAACCTGTGAAAAGATAGCAGTCCATCCTTCAAGGAGCCCTGAATGCTCCTTCCTGGTAGAATGAAAAAAGTTTTTTTGCCCTTGGTTCTTAACCCCATGAAATCACTGATCTCAGGTCTCTAGAACTACTGAACTGTTCATGGACCTTAAATTTACTTCTTAAGGCCTATAAGCCACATGGACAATGGCACAGGGAAGACCATTGTCTCCAGTTAGAATGGGTCTGCAATTAGGTTAAGAGACCCAACAAGAACCCTGCGACCTACAGGGGCTGTTCCTTCCTTGCTCCCAATGATTCTAGGATGGTGAACCTTACCAAGTAAAAGCAGAAAAGCAGACAAATGGATGGATGGATGGATGGATGGATGGATGGATGGATGGATGGATGGATGCACATCCATCCCAAAAATGACACATGCACATTCTCCCTTGAGAATGTTCTACAAATTAGATTAAGATAATAATCCCTTAAAGGGACCTTGCATGTTCATGTTCTTTTGAATCTGAGAAGAAAATCATTTCTTGCTTGTTCCTGTTTGGTAAAAACCATGAAAAAAATAGTTATTAGTTGTTTGTTAATTTTAGTCCTTCAGAACCCAGATGTGAAGACTCATGTTTCGGAGGTCTGTCCACTGGCACAGTAGAGGCTGATCTCTCCCTTGAGAAAGAGCCTGCAAATTAGATTTAGGGATCCAACAAGGTTAAGACATCTGTGCTTTTCTTTTAGCATCTCCAAATGTTGAGTAGTCCTTTGTTGATCAACTCTACGGATTCCTGTTTGGTAGAACCCATGAAAATGTGGTAGAAAGTTGTATGCTTTCTTAGGCCTCTGAAGCTTCCAATGGACTAGCTGCAGTTGAGAAACCCAGGGTGACCACCCTCTCTAGGGTCAGAATTTGGGCTTTTGAGAAATCTGAAGGTGTTATATTCTTTAATTGTGCACATTATGAAAATGAAACATCCAGACAAAACCATGAAGTTCATAATATGAACCCAAGAACCCACTAGTCAGACCAGGTGGGTTAGCAAGTCTCTTGAGTGGTGAAGCCATTGTCTTTTAATTAAGAGATGGTTCTTCAGCCTAGTGTAGTGTGTCCGTCATGGCTGAGTGGAGATGACCTCATCTGAAAGAAAGAAGGAGGATGGGAGGGAGGGAAGGAGAGAAAGAGAAGGAGAAAGAAACTGAGAGAGGGAGAGAGGGAGGATACTCTACTCCTCAAGTAGGTTAGGCCAAGAAGAAGAAAGACTATCCACGATAGGATCTTTGATGTGACCTGTGGGATACAGTTACATTCTTTTTGTAGAAAGTGGGTGATGAAGCTCACTGTAAGATGCTTATCGATTGACGATCACATATATCAGTGCTGGATTTGGGTGTGAAATCCATGTTGCAGCATTGAAAGGAATGGACAAAGCCATTTGATCATGATGCAAAAGCAGTACTAGAAGTTGTGGTTGGGAACAATTCCTTCAAAAGGTCTTGCAAATCAGGTTGCTTCATAGACTTCTGAGTAGACTTCATAGATCTGAGTAGTTTTATGTGTGTGAAACCATGCTGTGCCCTGTTTCCCAAAAAGTATCTTCAGTGAAAAGTATCGTAGAATTAAGAACATCTTGACTGGGACAGGATGAGGGCACTCAGGGTGATGTTTGCTTGACCATCATCACCTTTGTGTTAAGAAGCTTTTTGGAACACACTCCTGGTCTGTGGAGATTGAAAAGCTATCATATATGCTGACCATCAAAAAATACTTGCTCAAGTACCTGCATAAATGTAGACTAATATGATCAATATTTATTGATCTACTCATACAGAAGTGGTGTCTCTCAGTTCGGCGTCAGGTTTAACACAACATGCCAGACGTCTCTGCATGGAGTTGTAGACGTTCCTAATGGTGTCCTGTGATGATCCATCCCATGCAGCTTGAATGTTCTCACTCAGTTCTGCAGATGGTGTGGTAGGGGTGGAGTGTTGATAGAGCGTCCAATAGCATCCCACACATTTTCAATCAGGGACAGGTCTGGAGATGAGACCGACCACGGCGTAGTATCTGTGTCTTCAAGACGAGATCTTGAGATGGCAGCAGTATGTGGACAAACTCTAAAATTGCACCCTACTCCATGACACCAGGCTTTCTGATGTTGATCTTGGCACTGACCACGGTGCCTCTGCACACAGATTGGTTGTCTCATCACTGAAGATGACCAGCTGCTATTCTGGGTGACTTTGTTACACATTTGTTATGACATTTGTTTTGTTTTCCAAGTATACCTGAATAATAAACCCAAATCCTTTGTTTATAGCTTTGTCTTCAGCACACACACTCCTAAACTACACTCACAACAATTAGTTCAAAAAATGGTTCTTTGGACAAGACACATTTTTGCATCCCTAAAGAACCATGTTTGAAAGAGATCCATGGGAAGGTTTAAAATCCCACTGTTTCTTTACTCTGTTAGAAAGGTTATTTGCAGATTCCTTCAAGAGAACATTCATTAAAAGGTTTTTAAGGAACCAAAATGAGATCTTCTCTGGCAGAGCTCTTTGAATCTGGATCTTGAGCTCAGCTTCCATTCACACATTTTCAAACTCCTAGTAGTTAATTGACCTTTTGATGCAACAGCTTGGCCACCTAGCGTCATATCTTCCAGATCTGGAGACTGGATCCAAGGCCAGGATTTAAAGACCTTGGTTCTGTGGCATCACACATAGAACCCTCTTGGGCACTCTGTAAGAGCACACCAGGACCCCTGCAAACACACCCATCATACCTGCATCTTCTCTGCTGCTAGGACCACTGTTGTCTACTCAGAGTTGTCCTTCAGAGAGTTCAGTCACATCTAGATACAAGCAGGTCTTGCCATGCCAGCTTGTGTCACAGGAAAACCTCAGGATCCCATGCAGCTTTCCGGAATGGAATATTTAGGTCTATGGAACTTCTGAACACATTGGAACACATTACTTTTTGCGGCAGCCTCTGCAGAGTTGGTGTGGACTCTTGCATCCTAAATCATTCATGGCCTGGTCAGGGGGGTGCAGGCAACCGGATCTTATTCAGTGCTTAACTGGGTGTCTCCTACTCCTACTAGTGGGTGTGTAACACAAAGATACAGAAACACAATCCGACCAAACCCGGTTAGCAGTCCTCCACTCCCTCAGCCTCTCAGAGCGACGCTCTGCTACAGTGCAGGTCCTGTTACTGATCTTTGATTAGTGAAATGCAATAATGGTTGATCTCTCACTGCTCCGGCTCACCCATTCTTTAGGCTGGACCTGAATGGTGAATCAAGCTGTCACCATGACAATCGCCTCTCCTCCGCATCATTACCCTCTCTGAGGTTGAAGAATCAAGTATGCTACTAATAAGTGTGCCAGCACTTGGTCTAGGCTTTGGGAACCCTGCTTTGCCCCCTCTAGGCCCTGCCTGGCGACCTCTACAAGTGTTCCTTCCACAACACGGAGGATATTGGAGACCATGAAATGGCTTTTTGTGTCTTAAGACTTGTTTTCCTCCTTAACCCAGACTAGCTAAAGCACGTGGACACTGATGTCTGGTGTCCCTTTTCTCACCTTGAATGGCCTGAGTGTTCGAGGAGAAAATATAGAGTTTCTCTGTTTGCAGGTCCTGGCTTGCATGTCTGGAAGGAGAAAGTCACTGTAGAGATTTCAGATTTCAGACCTGGTGTCCAGTGTACAGTGTCTGGGAACACTCTTCTATCAAACAAATGATGTATAATAATAAACATGAATCAACATAAACTACGGCCTCGGAGGGATTGTATGGAGAGTGGAACCTTCAGATAAATCAGCAGTTCAATATCAATTATACTGAACATCAGATCTTCTGCTAGATATTACAGTATATGTTCAAGTAATAGTTCCAAATTCAAAAGTAAACACCATACAGTCAAGTGAGGATGTTAGGACACCCCATCAACACTTTTGACTTTAACACATTTAAACAAATGTACATCTGATCTTCACTGTACCTACACTGAGAGATGGAGGTGATATAATGAAACATAACCCCGAGGAAATGTCTTTTAACATCATTTGTAAAACATGATTAAGAGAAATGTATGTTCTTGTGATGAAACGTTCCGACCCCCCTATGCCCTCATATCTGGTATGTTTCTATATCCGTCTACTGTCTCAGACATCGACTGGAAGAACGACGTTCCCACTCCTCCATGCGGAATTCTTTCAGCTCTGTGATGTTTCAGCGTCAGTCTTTGTACAGACGCTCTTACGTTCTCCTCAAACCCCCTCTGATCCAATAAAGATCTCATAGTGGTTTCTATGATGGAGAGATCTCCACACCCTGCTGCAGCAGAGCAGCTCCAAACCATCACACTTCCACCACCATGTTCACAGCTGCTATGAGCTTCTTCTGCTCACGTTCTGTAAAAGGTGGTAAAACACAGTTTTGTTTGTTTGTTTTGTGGGATGAATTAAATCCCAGATCCATGTGTACATGCTCAACCTGCATACAGACTCTGATCACTGATCAGTGAGATGATACATATATAAATAACAAAAATAATGAAGGACATTCTGGTTGGTTTTATTTTATTTGGACCAGTGTCGAGTATTTAGTAGAACGTATTATTATTAATATCCTTGACAATCTAATCATTACAAATAACTCATGAAAATGATTGCATTTTCAGCTCAAAAACACTCTGGATGATCAATTTCCTACAGGATTCCTGAGATATAAAATGTAATGTAGACCTTATAAGCAAAAACAAAACCCAGAAAATTTGTAGGTGCAAGTACAGTTTAAAAAAAAAAAACATTGTGTAAAATTGGTTTCTGATTGGATTCTGACATACCCTGTGTGTTCTTATGTGGTCTCCTATAGTTCCATAGCAGGACTCATACATGGGTTCTTCTATCACTGAAGGAACCCTGGTGAAGTAGAGTTATCATACATACATAGATGACCAGAGCAGTGAAGCAGGCCTATGTTCCTCTATAACTTTCCACATTCACGGTTGTCCCATTGCCAAACTGCGTTGTCAGGGCTACCTCGCACCTCTTACACCGCTCCGTCCCCCACCCTTCCACCCCCACCCGGGCCTGTAATGCTTGTCCAACCTTAACAGGCTTTGTGCCGCCCGCTGGGCCCCGGTACCGCACGAGACTCGGCAAATCCCATTACACATGAGTCACAGCACTTGATTCTCTCATTAGAGATTCCAAAGAGAGAATAAGGGCGTATTATAACACGGGCTTTACTGCGTTCCCACCGAAAAATCCAACCACCTCTCTCCTTCTTTCCCTTTCTTTCTCCCTTACATTTGCAGATCTGCTCCTTGTCTCAAATCACCACCGTGTTTCAATGTCTTTTATCATAGTTCTTTCTCATGAGAAGGTCTCAAATCACAGACCTGCACCACTGTTACTACACTGTTACTACTGCATTATCAATTCCTGAAATGAATTTAGAGAAATTACACTGGCCTTTGACAGATACATGCGACTAAAGACAAGTGCTTGACTGTCGTTCCACAAGACCTCTCTTTGAAAGCACACTCTTGAACATGAATGTGTGTGTGTGTGTGTGTGTGTGTGTGTGTGTGTGTGTGTGTGTGTGTGTGTGTGTGTGTGTGCGCGCACAGTGGCAACTTGAAAGAAATCAAAGGCAAACTGATGGAAACGATGACAGAAGCTGGCTGGCAGAGTGTGACGGTTCGCCGTGACCTGTCAAAGTGGTCAAAGGGCAGGACTATGGTCAGGGGTCGCCCCATTGATGTCCCCTTGTTGTGATGCATCTAAGGGGATCCCAGAGAGCAACACTGAGGATCCTGCAGTTGGAGGGAAGCGTAAGAGGTCTTATCCACTACAGATGTAATAAGGAATTAATTCACCTGTCCAACACCGATTTCTCGTAATTCAAGCAATCATTCATTACATACCAAGATGCAGAACCTTCACCACGTCTCCTCACACTGTTCATCATTTGCTTAAAGAATTATGACATTATGGTCAAATTTCCCTCCCCAAGATTAAGCTTTATCATTAACATTAAAAATAAAAATAATCACCAGTGGAGATTTGGTTCTTCAGTGGTACAGAAAACTCTTCTAAATAGAACCATGAACTCTCAAAGAACCCTTTGTATGCTTAAGGGATTCTTTGCATTGTGAAAGGGTTCTTCAGATTGCCTTTTTTTGAAAAGGGTTCTATATAGCACCAAAAGGGTTCTATTATTGTTAAAAGCTACATTGTAGCAATAGTAGAACCCTCTACAGTGCATTCTGTAAATCCTCATCAATTAGAGAACTTAAGTTAAATCTGACTAGATACCTTTGAGAAATAAAGTTCTGATTGGACAAATTGGACTCCTCGGTTGTGTATATCCTACATTTTTTCCACTTATACGATTTGCATAGTCATTTCTCACAGCCTTTCTTTACACCATAGAACCATGTGGCTCCAGTAATAAAAGGCGCTCAATGCATTCACCACTATACAGTCATTTGGAGGCCGTCGCTGACCTTTCCCTCAACCCTTCATGGTCTACCAGGCAAGCCGCCAGGCTGCTCTAACCCACTGAACCACATTTATAGAGAGAACAATTTTAGCGTCAGCTCTGTTTTGCTTCCATACCATGTCTGCTTGGCCGGGGTGTCTGGACAGGAGGTCACTGCAGGTCATGCCTTACCCTGGGTAACACTGATCCTCCAGCCGGCAAAAGATGGAGATCTAACCTCTTTCTGGCTGTGCTTGGTTTGGGACTGGAAGTCAATGCAGCAGCACCGTGATTTTGTGATTACAGGTAATTATTTGGGATTACGTGAAGGACAAGGCCATTGAAGAGCTTTCTTAAGCTCCATGGAGCCATGAATGAGGAGGTCTTCTCTGAATGCTCTGTAAACAATAACACAAGGAGGGGATTAATGGTTCAGGCGGCTGCCAGAAGACTGCTTTAAGGACACTTATACTAGTTGCCTTCAGCATCACAACCACACCAGTAACTGTGTTTTCATACATATGAATAAGCCACCATTAGTCCATCTGGTTCTCACAAGATCCAGAAGTTTCCTCCTCAAGGGCATTTTCAGAGAGTTCACCCCCTTGGGCTGCAGTTACAACCTCCTCTATTCTGAGAAGGCTTTATCGTCAGTGTTGGAACATTGTTGTGAGGGTGATTTGGTTGTATTTAGACCAGCCTGGACTCTTCACACGAAGTAGGTTTTGCACTGCAATCACATTTTTCTCCACTGCTGCCCTATGATGGGTAAGACTGAGGCAGTGACCACTGACAGGTGACATGAAAATGTTGATCATTTCCATCTAGACGGGTACCTGTGAAGAGGTAGAACATATCATTACAGGATGGGTCTACTGGCATGTTTTTCCATACTTGTCAGATCTCTTGACTCAACACATTTGGGAATTAAAGTTTAATGTAACACACACATCATTGCAGTTTCACTGTCCAATCCATCCGATCATGTTTGGAAATTGAGCTTCACAAACAGCTGGTTTTTAATTCCTTGGTATTGTGGCATCATGAAAATCATTGAAACCAATTAGAAATGTACACAGCAGTTAGCTCCGCCCCCTCTCACCCTGAGGTTATAAGCAGTGTTTCAACACACACCCCCTGCGACTCTCCTGCTCACCCATCTCCAAATGCATGTCATGCGGTCCAGACAAGCAGCAGCAGTATTTAACTGAAATGTACAGTGTATTTTGACTGTAGGTCCCACCGATCTGTCCTCCGAAACCTGAAAACATGTACGCACAAGGCGCAAATGGGACCATACACGATTACGGCTGCCAGCACCACTGCACGTGTGTGTGTAGAGGCAGGGCTTAGTGATGAGCCAGTAGGTGAGAATGGAACCAGAATAGAACCAGGACAACCATACTGATACTGTAAAATAGGGTACAAAACAGGACAGCCAATCAGAACAGAGTTTAAACATGAATCCTGCTTTGAGCGCCCCCTCATGGACAGCTGTATACATGCATTTGTTGACAGGCAAGTGGATCATCACCCATCGATCACCCATAACCTAGGTCTCCGTACTACCTGCCTAATCTTTATACCACCACAACATCCCTGACCCATCAAGCCATGGTCTCTGAAGGTGTCCTGTAGCATCTGGCTCCATGACTAACATCAGCAGATCTTGAAGGAGATCCCTCCGTGAGCATCACTGAGCCTTAGGTGCCCGTTACTTTTAGAAGGTACTGACCACTGCTTATCAGGAAGACCAGTCTGATATTTTGGAGGTGTTCTGACCCAGTGTGCTGACTAATATGTCCAGCAGGAGCAGATCATCACTGTTTATCACTTCTCCTGGTACTAATGTTAAGGCTGATTTGTTTGATGCCTTTTACAGTCCAGTGCTCAGTGCAGATCTAAATGTTGGGTTATGCATTAACCTTCTGCTGCTGGGTTGAAACCCCACTGTAGGGTAAACACACACACACACACACACACACACACACACACACTGTAAGTTACACATGAGGGGAGGCGTTAGGACCCAGCTGACCTGACAAGGGGGTGTCTGTTTTGTCCGTTGCAGCTCGTGCATTGATTGTGAGCATTGTGACTTACAGACCCACCATCTGTAATGTCCCTGTGGATCAAACCAATTAACGCTGTGCTCCCCCACAGGATCACACAGACCTGTTCTCTGTTCTGACAGGAGAACCGTTCTGCTGGACTACACAGGAGTGCTGAACACACACACACACACACACACACACACACTCTCTCTCTCTCTCTCTCACACACACACATACAGAGAGAGAGAGAGGCTGTTTATTACCCAAACACCCCCAAAGAAGCGCACAGTGCGCCCCCGCACTAACAGCCTGTTCTGTGTGTGTGTGTGTTAATAAAGGTTATATTAGTGCAGCCGCTCGCGCCTCTTTTTCCCGCTGCAGAGCGGCGCGCGAACCGGCTGCGCGCGGGCGGGGTGTGTGTGTGTGTGTGTGTGTGCGCGCACAGGAGCTGAAAGACTGCGTGGTGTGTGTGTGTGTGTGTGTGTGTGCAGGAGCTGAGAGACTGTTGTGTGTGTGTGTGTGTGTGTGTTTGTTGCTCAGAGCTGCAGGTGAAGCAGCGCGCGGACAGATTTCCTTGTATTCATATTTATTTATCTTTTATTGTTTAATGTGGGATTTAAAGCGGCTCTGACTTTACAGACTGATTACAGACAGGAAACCTGGCACTGCGACCACCTGCTGGATTTTTACATCTACTGAACTATATTATTATTATTATTATTATTATTATTATTATTATTATTATTATTATTATTATTATTATTATTATTGTAGGACTTCATTTAAAGCGTTTTGGTAAATTTTTCGGTGTTATTATTATTATTATTATTATTATTATTAATAATAATAATAATAATAATACTGTTCATATTTTTTATTAATAGCAATAATACTATTTATTATTAATCATTAATAGTTCTAAAGTTCTAAACTTTTTGTAACATTTTATTCTATTTTTTTCTCACTATTTTTATAATTTTTTTGCTGCTCAAACTGCTTATGAAACTTTTATTTTTTTAATTTTTAACTCGCTTTTAATATTTTGGTTGTTTAACTTGACTTTTATTATAATAATTATTTATTAGTAATAATAATAATAATAATAATAATATTACATGGCGTTTGCAGTTCTGAAGTAAATTCAAAAGTGCTTTAAATTTTATTGTAACATTTTTTTCTATTCTCACTATTTTCATTGTACCTTTTTTGGGCTCAAACTGCGTATGAAACTTTTTTTTTTTTGTAATTTGTAACTCATTTTTAATGTTAATTTGATGGTTTAATTTGACTTTTATTATCATTATAGTTATTATTGTTGTTGTTGCTGTTCGCCGCTCATTGGGAGGATAAGCCCCTCCGCGCGCAGCTGTCCGCGCGCCCCCTCCCCCTCAGTGCGCACGCGCGGCGCTGCGCAGGAGGGAAATTTAAAAAACGGTTTTCGGAGCGCGAGCGCTTCGACACCAACGGCCGCGCTGAGACACGGAGACACCGAGACACGGAGACACCGGCACACAGCGGGTAAGACATCACACATTAGCCCAAAATACGGGACAGAGAGGACACTCAGAGGATTAACGGCTGACTGAACCGGTTTGGGTTCTCGTTCTGGCTCGGGTTCGGTTCGGGTTCTTGTTCGGGTTCTGTTTCTAGTTCGCTGTACTAAAGCGTCCTGTCAGATCCACTGGTGTGTTATTTTAGTCTTTATTTCAGACATTAGTGAATTATGTTTTATCAGAGAGTGAAGCGTGTCACACTGAGGGGAAGTGAGTGATAAACACTGCTTTAATTCAGAACCATAAACAAACCCTGTGAGCGCTGTCAGAATAACAGAATATCAGCTTTACAGATAAATAAACCTTCAGCAAAAGAACATCAGCTTTACAGCTCAGTCACAAGAACATCAGCTTTACAGCTCAGTCAGTGTAATATCTGCATTACTGACCGGTCAGTGTAATATCAGCTTTACAGCTCAGTCAGTGTAATATCAGCATTACTGACCGGTCAGTGTAATATCAACTTACAGCCTGGGGCCAGTGTAATATCTGCATTACTGACCGGTCAGTGTAATATCAGCTTTACAGCTCAGTCAGTGTAATATCAGCATTACTGACCGGTCAGTGTAATATCAACTTTACAGCTCAGCCAGTGTAATATCTGCACATTGACCGTCAGTGTAATATCAACTTTTACAGCTGCTTCGCCAGTGTAATATCAGCATTACTGGACCGGTCGCGTAATATCAGTTTACAGCTCAGTCAGTGTAATATCTGCATTATTGACCGTCAGTGTAGTCATCATCAACTTTACAGCTCAGTCAGTAATATCTGCACATTGACCGTCAGTGTAATATCAACTTTACAGCTCAGTCAGTGTAATATTTGCACATTGACCGGTCAGTGTATCATCATTACAGACCGTCATGTAATATCATTTCAGACCGGTCAGTGTAATATCATCATTTCAGACCGGTCAGTGTAATATCATCATTACAGACCGGTCAGTGTAATATCATCATTTCAGACCGCCGCGTAATATCATTTCAGACCGCCAGTGTAATATCATCATTACAGACCGTCAGTGTAATATCATTTCAGACCGGCCAGTGTAATATCATTACAGACCGGTCAGTGTAACAGTAAATCAGTCAGAACACGTTTAAGCAGGTGAATCTGTGATGTTTAATGAAGCAGTTCTCAGTCTATTCTGCACTTTGTCAGGGTTTGGTTTCTTCATTCAGATTAATACTAATATCTCATTAATACTGACTTTCATTAAAGACTTTCTGTGAGCTTTATTACTGTTATCTGTGGAAGAAGAGTGCTGTGTTAATGTGTGTGTGTGTGTGTGTGTGTGTGTGTGTTCCTGCGGTAGGAAATGATAGAAGGGGCTTTTCCACACAGGATGGCAGGACTGATGGAAACCCCAGCTCAGGAGTACAGGTACGCTTCACTGTATTACTGTCTGACTCTCTCTGTTACCCCGACTCTCCTTCAGCTCCTCAGTGAGGAAACACCACCGCAGTGTGTTCAGCAGCAGAGGGGCTTTTCTCATATTCATATAAACCACCGAGATTCCTGATCACAATAACAGCACCTAACACATTCATCATTAAGCAGTACAGGCTTCTTTTCAGTGAAATCAGGATATATCGCAGTGTGCAAATTGCATATATGGATTTATTTTGTGTTTCAAAAGCTGGTGTTTGCATTTTAAGACGTCTCTACTCGGTAGAAACTGGTGTGTTTGAGAGGCAGAGATTTTTTTTTGTTCCAACATTAAAGAGTGAGAATGCATCGTGGTTTGGGGTCTGAATGGAGCTGTCAGAAAGCATCAGCTCTGTTTACACGCTGCTGGGGCGCCCCACTCAGGATAGGACTGGGGAGGGAGGGAGGGGGGAGGGAGGAGGGAGGGAGAGAGAGAGAGAGAGAGAGAGAGAGAGAGAGAGAGAGAGAGAGAGAGAGAGAGAGAGAGAGAGAGGAGCGAGAGAGAGAGAGACAGACAGACAGACAGACAGGAGGGACAAACTGAGAATCTGCCTATGTTCATCCACCCCCTCCTTACACTTTTCCAGTGGATACTCAACGATTTGCATCACTGGGCAAATCAAATCATTTTTTCTCTCTCACCTCCTTCCATTTGTATAACTTCACTCTAATTGCCGTGAAGGCAGCGTACAATACACAGCTGGGTTTACAATGAGATGTCAGAAATGCAAATAAGTACTAGGATGTGGCCCCCACCTTGTCCTTGATTATCCCAAATTCGTGTTATTGTTAGGAATTATTTCAGAATCACAAAAGGCATTCTTGACCTTCCAGTTCTTCACAATTAGCAAAGTACAATGAAGGGTGTTTCATAAATTGAAGTGGCCTTTCATTATGTTCGTACATTTGCAGAAGAAGAACAATGAATGCAGTGCGATGCTGCTGGGTTTTGGGGACAAAGCAAATTAAGATTCAGGTTAGATAACTGGATCGTCAGGATCACAGTTTTGCCTTTGTTCATCACAAAAAACGGCCGCAGCAACAAGTGTGTAACATCGGATTGGTTAGTGTTGTCGGGCCAAAATCAGCTCCAGAACATCTGCTCGAGCCACAGGAAGATTTGTGGGTTTGTGCCAAGCATTTATTGTGATAAAGGCCAGCACACTCTGTGAATTTCTTCACTGGATAGTGGTTTTACTTCTGCAGTAAGTTGGCTGTTGTGAAAAAGACTTCGTTTTGTTATTGTATTTATAGATTTAAGACTAAATATTATATTTATATATATTTTAATTTAATTTGCAGTCATGTGACATGTTTTGTTGATTTTGGAAAAAAGAAGTTAAGATACCCTCTACGAGAAATAAACTTAGAGATGGCATTTCAAAATGTTAGACATGATTTCTATTAATTTGCTTTGTTTAACACAAAAAATATGTAAGCTATAAAATGTGTTGTGATTTGTATGTCATGTTCTGACCAGTTTTGACAAAAGATTGCATCTCTACCCTTTTAAAGAACAATTAACTTCAGATTATTATTAATATTCAGACGTTAGAATTGGTATTAAACCTTATCTTATCTTACATAAATAAAACATATGTAAACAAGTTCAACATACTGCTTCATTCTAAGACATAATCTGTGATATCGAGGTCAGCAAAAATAATGAAGGTCATGTTTATATATTATAACATAAGTCGATAATGTAATTATCACGACTGACCTAATGACCGTTTTTCATTCATCTGACTGAACAGTTTATTCCACAGCTGCATGTTTAATACTGTTGTGCACCAAATTCAGTGTAATATTAACCTGCATGCACGTCATTACACATATTACATTTGATCAAATCCTAAAGCTGCTCTAAACCAGCCACATCCTCTTCTAGCAGATGTCCAGTATCGATACTCAGTAGAAACTGGACTGTCTGTTGTAAATCTGTTACAGTCGTATGGACGGACGGTAAAGCATTCACCAGGTGTCATTCAGCAGGATGGTTTTTGCGTGGTAACATCATACATTATACCAGTGTGTATAAGTGTGGTTGCAAGGTGTCTTCTTTTTGTGGCTCAGGGCAGGAAATGCTACTTCAAAGCTCAGAGGAATAAAGGTCGAGTTGTGTGAGTGGTGTACAGTTTCACCTGTTCTTCAAGATTCTTCATGAGTATTGTGGTCAAATCGGTAACATAAACTGTGACAACTTAACCGTCATTCTTTATAGGTGCACCATTGTTTTATGAGGCCAGTTTTAAATTGCTTTATTATTAAACCTGTTCAGTGATTTAGATTATCCTAATCTCACATTTCAGTGTTACTTCAGTGAATTTCTGGAAAATTAAATCACAAAGTTAACCCTTAAAACAGGGCTGCTCTGGGCTCTTCAACTCAAATAAGCATTTCTGGTTGGTTAAAGGAAGAAAAGCAGCAGTTGAAAAGCTGCTTACTAGTAATAAGTAACTTCTAAACATGCTGTGAAGCTTCTGAGCTCATCCAGCATCTCTCATTTACATGCAAAGTATAACCTTAAATCTCTTTTATAATTATTCAGGTGGTCATGTGAACAGCATAGTCAGATTAAAGAAATCAGAGTAAGGTCTAAAAATCTGGTAAAGAGGGCTGGGTTTCAGCTCACTAATTTACTGGTAAAAAAAAGAATAAAGTGTTTATTTACTCTTTAAAGTGAGCTTGACTGGTATTGGAAATAAGCAAGCAGTGTTTAACAGCACCCACGATATGGTGGCAAAACACTTACTTTTTAAAGGATTTAAATATTAAACTTCTAGTGGATGTATGTTTATATCGTGGTTCAGTGTGTAAAATAGGCTGCAGCTTCAAATTGCCTGGTTACTGCCTCATATGGACCCAGAGTTTCCTATTATCAGCGCAGCACATTTAAAAACACAGGGATTGAATTGGGATGTGATTTTCGACAGTTACCAGATTACTGAGTGCATGTAAACACACTGTGTTAAATTATCCTCTTTTGTGTTTGGATTATGGTGTAAAACACTGCGGCTACAAAGTGAGAGGTGTGATCTGCAGTAAAGCAGTTCAGGAGCTCAAACTTAAACACTTAAACTGAATGAACTTAAACACAGATGACTAAAATAGATAAATTATAACCATCTCAGGGCACAAAACTATTAGTAAATAGAATGAGTTC
This sequence comes from Acestrorhynchus altus, assembly GCA_034509495.1. NCBI lineage: Eukaryota > Metazoa > Chordata > Actinopteri > Characiformes > Acestrorhynchidae > Acestrorhynchus > Acestrorhynchus altus. Next base: position 1,029,032 of record CM067522.1, on the reverse strand, counting down.
ATGCACACTTCTGGGTCTATTCGGGGGCTCCATTCTGCTGGAGAAGCTGTTTTCACAGTGGTTCTGTATAGCAACAAATAGGATGCTGCTATTGTTGTTGAGTCATGGATCCTCTGTTTCTTTTTTTCTGGTGTTAAACAGCATACATTAGCCAAGGTTATGGAGCCCAAGGCCACGTCCCTGGTTTCTCCTCTCCAATGATGTAATTTATTCAGGTGACAGACAGAGACTGTTCCTACTCCTACACCTCCTCCACCACCCACACTAAACTACCCCCTCAGGCACTGTCTACAGCCCCATGTGCAGGGGAGGGGGCAGAAGGCAGGCCTCGGGTGGAAAGGGACAGGGAAACAGATGGCATCCTATTTGTCTGAGTTGTGTGAGGCCTGTCATTCCAGCAGATTAATGCAAGGGGTTGGTTAAAAAGGGGGGAAAAAAACGTTAGAGACAATCAGGGAAGGGTCTGGAAGGGGGGAGGTTGGGGAAACAATGGTGCCACGTGCCGGGGTGCAGATTTGTCGTTTGGGACACAATAGGTGATCATTTTTCAATAGGCCCAGACCAACTGTTGCAGACAACGTGTGCCCCATAACCATGTTTCAAATGATCTCACGCGTTGTTTACATATGATTCAGCCAATGGCAGAGAGGCTGGCTGTCACCTGACTGCAGTTGAGGATCTTGTGTTGGGTGGGGGGTGTGGGGGTACCATGGTATCCCCCGACCCAGAAAATAACCGAAAAAGTGAGGGTTGTCATAGCGACCCCAATTATTGGGCTTAATAGTGAGTGAGTGCAGGGACGTCTGGAGAGGATTCAAGAGCCACTCTTCACTTTATTCTCTCTTGTTCCTCTTTTCCACAATGAAGTGCACTACTTCCCTAATGCCACGTTATTGTTATTATTAGAATTATTATTATTTGAATTATTTAAACATGTTAAATATCATTCTTTATTTAAATTGGCAGATTTTACATTTATACTGTCAAAATTAAGTTCTAAAATAAAAAAAACAGCAATTTAAATGATTCCAGCATAATGTTTTGTTATGCATGGAAAGATGCTTTTCACCAAAGTGAGTTAACTGGCTCATTTCCATCTGTTGGCGAGTCGTCTGAGAGCAGAGCAGGTTCTCTGGACCAGCTGCGAAGGCTGTTCTAATCTCGGCTGATTTGAAAGTGTCAGTTGGTCTAAGTGCTGTGTGATCTGTCTCTGAAGGCTGTTGACCACAGATCCCTCCCAGCTGAATAAAGATGAGCTCCCTGGTGACCTCCAGTCTCTGTCCTGGCTGACTTCAGTGGATGTCCCCCGGCTGCAGCAGATTGGGCCGGGACGACCTGACTTCAGCGTCTCCACTCAGAACAGCCTGCTGGAGCAGCAGACAGGTTAGAGGAAACACTCCACTTTCACATTTGCTGAATCTTTCAGGATCTGCAACACAGTATTACTTATTCCTGTTTCACACATTATGATCTCCTTTGAACTTACCTGCAATGTGTAAATCTTTGTGTCAATGTCAAATAACTTATGACTGTGATTTTGACAAAAATCTGCAGCCCAGCTAAATAACATGACCGTAGCAGGAGGAGCAGCTTCCATGATTCATCTGCAGAGCAACATGCAGCACAGCCCCCTGGGAATGAGCAGTGTGAGTTACACCCTTCGACCTGAGCGATTTTAACAGGAGATTTTCAACTTAACATATGTAACTTACCCTTGATTTTCACAAACACCTTGTGAGGCAGGTGGTCAGACAGCATAAGTGCTTTCTAAGAACACAAATCCTTCTGTCCAGGGTAAACACGGATCAGAGTGGGCTGAAGTTTTAGCAGGCTTTGGGATGCAGCTTTATAATTCTGTTATATATGAATTCTGTGTTGGTTCTGTTTTCCAGATGCCTCAGTTTTCTCCTGGCTTTCCATGTCCTGCCTCTGTTTACCAGGCCTCTTCTCAGCAGGTGCTGACCTTTTCCCAGGCCAGCCAGCAGGTACTTCAGATAATTAAATAATTGTTTGCATTTGCTCACACCAGGGGGTCCTAAACCAGTTCAAGAGGGACTTTGAATGATATAGCTTGACTGCCTGCTTCTGGAGCTCTAAGCATGGTTGAGTTTATTTCAGACTGTGTTGTATGGATCAAGCCTGTCTATTGATCAGGATCATCAGGGTGATTAATCAAAAATGAACAGCCATTCAGAACCACTAATCGAATGAATCCTGTTCCTGTAAAAATATGTTTTTTGTTCTTTTAATACTTTCCCTACTGTTTGTTACAACTTACTACCACATGTGTAGTCATGTGACTCCATTCTGTCCAGATATGGAAGCAACACGGGAAGTACTCAAACACAGAACCGTCTGAGCATCTTGATCAGCTTATTTAAGCAGTTCTACAGCCTACTTTTAGGATAACAGTGTAATAACACTGATTTAAGGTCTCTAAGATTAGAGTTTGGCCAAACAAGCATGTTTTAGACATCATTAATGTGCTACTATTTATCTATTTTATGGGAATGAGTGGTTTACTGTAATGACAGAGCTGATAAATTTACCAAATAGTCACCTCAAACAGGGAAAAGGTACCTTATGCAATACATTTTTGAGTGATCCAAAAAAAATGTGATCTTGTTTATCTCTCCCTCCCTCTCTCTCAGTGTTCACCTGGTGGCCTGTATGGTGGTTATAACAATCAGAACCTGTTCCCCCAGCAACGCATCCCTCCACATAGCCAAGACTTGCAACCCAAGACCTTCCCTAAACCCATCTATTCCTACAGGTGAGCAAATGTCTTATATTTAAGGTGTGATATCCAAGTTTAAATATTACATATGTATAGAAGAAGACTACTGTTCCTGTCTAACTCAAAGTCTGCTCTTCCATTCTCTTCAGTTGTCTGATTGCTATGGCTCTGAAGAACAGTAAAACAGGTAGCCTCCCAGTCAGTGAAATCTACAGCTTCATGAAAGAGCACTTTCCGTACTTTAAGGTGAGCACTTTTCAATTCTGAGAAAGGATTAAAATGAGAGCTGGACTAGAGCTCACACTGCAGACCAGCTATAAAAATGGACAAGCTGTAGGACAAACCTCTATAATGGCGTTGTGTTTTCTTACCTGCAATTCTCAGACTGCACCAGACGGCTGGAAGAACTCAGTGAGGCATAACCTGTCTCTGAATAAGTGCTTCGAGAAGGTAGAGAATAAGATGAGTGGTTCATCGCGGAAGGGCTGCTTGTGGGCACTGAACCCAGCAAAGATAGACAAGATGGAGGAGGAGATGCAGAAATGGAAACGCAAAGATCTGCCGGCTATTCGCCGTAGCATGGCCAACCCAGGTAGGTGTACTTTTATCATATAGTCATGGATATGGGGAACTAAATATGTACCTCTATTCTTATTCTTCTTCTTCTTATTATTATTATTATTATCAGCAATGTGATTGGCTGAGAGGTGTTCTATGATTATACAAGTAAAAGACTTTAATTATAAGTTTATAAAATCTATTACAACTATGTAAAATGTAGTAAAATCACACATAAAAACGAAATTTCATACACAACAGATGTGTACAGATGTTTGGTAGAAGTAATATCACTGATATTGAGTGTTTTATTGTTTAAGCCTCTTTGGATGATCAGTTGATATTTAGTAATAACTGCTTTATGCCAGACTTTTCTGTATGACAGAAGATTGCTGTCTGACTGCTCTCTACTGACATTCCTTAGACGAACTGGACAAGCTCATCACAGACCGGCCAGAGAGCTGTCGCCGGAAACCACTGGACCCTGGAATGACCCACTTACCTAGCTGCCCTCCGGGAGCGGTACTGCCCATCCCAGCACAGCCTCACTTGCAGCCACAGCCAGTAGTGACACTGTCCCTTCCGTGTCTGCCAATACACCAGCAGCTCCAACTGCAGCTTCACAGCCAGTCTCGATTGGCCCCAGCGTCTCCGGCCCCAGCTCAGACTCCTCCACTGCACACAGTACCAGACCTTGCCAACAGCAGTCCCCTCCCCCAGCACCCACCAGCCAAACAGCAGACCACTGACATCTACACAGTCCACAGTGACATCCACTCAGAGGTAGACACACTAGATCCGAGCATCATGGACTTCGCTTTGCAAGGTTTGTAATTTTCAGTCATGTACATTTATTATGGTCAAATGCTTTGAGAGACCTGTGTAAACTGTACCAGCTGTACCAATGTCACATTTCTCAAAGCACAATCCTACATTCCTTCTTTTCTGCTGGTAGGAAACTTATGGGATGAGATGAAGGACGACAGCTTTAACCTGGAGGCTCTGGGCACATTCAGTAACTCTCCTCTTCGTCTGTCTGACTGCGACCTGGAGACGGTCAATCTGACGCCAACGTCCAGTGCAGCGGGACTACCCTACTCAGACCTGCAGGTGACCAGTGTTTACACCTCATACAGCACACTAGACGGCCTCCCCAATCAGTACATCAGCACACAAGGCACCAGCAAACCCATCATCCTGCATTAAAATCACCTACTGGACAGGAAACGGGCGAATCCAGCTTTACTGCAAAGGAGCATCCATGAGGTCAACTGGGGCTTTGAGTTTTTATCTTCAGTGTGGCTGTTTTTCAGGCAGCCTGAAACCACAGATGAGAGTATTTTTACAGACAGCTTTGGCTGAATGAATGAATTCCTGAATCACTGCAGTGAGGCATCATGGGGACACTACTTTGCCAGTGAATTTGAGATGGAAACTGACAGAGTTAAACTGAAAATGCACAACTTTTTTAGTGCCTGCTGCCATCAGTCATCATCCCTGAAAGCAAGTTTCAGAAAAGGAACTGGACTAATGTACATATGAGCCATACAAACCGATCTAAACAGAACAATTTCATACAGACCGCTTGTGTCTGCAGGTCTGGCTTTTTTCCTTGAATGAAGTTTGACGAGCAAAAGCCAGTTTAATGTGAATTAAACTGATCAATGGGACCTTTTTGTGGTGCATGGACACTTTTCAGCCTGTAACAAAGCTATTACTTACTTTATAAAAGGGAACAACTTCTTATTTTTCAGTGTTTGCATGTTAGTGTTGTAATTGTAGTTTGTGTCTTTTCTGTTGTGATAGATGATGAATCTACTTTGTAATTATTGTTTATTTATATTTATAAAGGAGAGGCGGCGTGTGGGGAACAAAGGGCTTTTTATTGTATTTAACTAAAGATGTCTGACGTGCCTGCTGGCAGTAAAAGCAAAACGGTCACCCAAATAAGTCTGAATATGAATCACTATAACTGGCAGGCCATATTTATTGACGTAAATTCATCACACACTTCTTTCAACCACCACAAATGTGACATCTTCTGGCAACTCACCTGTGTGTGCAGCTCCAAGGCTTGGATTAATCATTTTGTTCATGCTGCCTCCACACAGTCAACAAGCAAAGGCTTTCTACTAGTCTGTGGGACATTCTGTCAGTTCATTCATAAGAGCATGTGTGAGGTCAGACACTGATGTAAGACAAAAGGGCCTGGCTTGCAACTTCCATTCGTCTTCATCCCAAAGGGGTTGGATAGGGTTGAGGTCAGGGCTCTGCGTGAACCAGTAAAGTTCAACCATGCACAGGCACCTGGAGCACAAAATGATCTTCCCCAAACTGTCCCCAAAATCTGGAGACATTCAATTTCATCAGATTCAGTGATGAAGAGGTGTGTCCTGCTACTTTTGTTTGTACAGTGTGTTTCTCAAGTGGAAAATCATCTAACAGTTCCTTTAAGAAGAAACCTAGAACACTTCAAGATCACATGAAGATCACATGATGATTACACTCCATGATCACCAAGCCAACAGCAGACATTGCTGTAACCTTCAGACATACTTCAGGACCCGCAATAAAAACACTGGATCGAACAAACACGTTTCCTGTTTGAGTCGTTAAAAATACATTTATTCAAGTAATACATAAAATGTCACAGTCTTTTAAAAACATCCTCAGCATTTAAAGCTCAATGATCAGGCACTTCATGGAGAGACATTCGTTATTCTACGCTGAACATATCAGAAATCAGAAAAACGTGTATTTAAACACTGATCTCATGAGCTGAAGTGGTGGATCTGATTTCTTTATCTATATCATCTCTATTTGTTCAGTGTAAACTAGTTCTGACCACAGGACACTGATCTCCCCTGAATACAACCTCATAAGCACGTACTGGAGACGTTATCTTCAAGCTCTCTCACAACATCAAACCTGAGAATGATATCCTGCACAAACATATACACATACAATCCCACAGCAGTGTAAAGGCTCCAGTGGCTCTCGTTGCTTTATAACACTGATAATTAAACACAATGTTGAAAATCTCATTTCTTTGGCAGATCTGATTCGTCAGCACTTTCCCTGAAATGACCCAAATCAATGGCTTACTGTGATGTTCTGTCAACATCTTAAAGGACCAGTGAATCAAATTGTTCATGAGGCTAATGGTGAACCATGGTGAACCAAATATTCTTTCTTTGGCCATTTAAAGTAGAGACAGAGCTTTTTAAAGTATTTGAGATATTTTGAGTCTGACTAATTGGAATCTGATTATGTTGGAAATCTAAAACACATTTAAGAAAGCTGAGTAACTGTATTGTTCTGGGATAAAACAGGTGTGAGATCTGCATTATGAATTGCTCAATATTCCTAAGTATTGATCTTTGTTATTGTTATCATTAATGTAGACACTGATTATACTGAACAGAATTTTTTGTCTAATTTCCAAAAAGTATTTTAAAGTCCAATCAAGCAACAGCAGCTATGAAAGACAGCATTTGTGGGTGGAGCTTTGATAAAGTAAGCTTATTATTGGCTTTTATTTTTCATTCACTCTTAACTGTCTGACTAAATCACTCATTTATAAATCACACATTCAACACTAGCTTGTTCTCAGTCGGTTCAGTACATTCTCACGTCGGCAAAAGGAAACTCCGTCAAGACAACCAAGCATGTGGGACTCCAGTACTCCAGCACTCGGGGCTTCGGGTCCGACAGCATTAAATCAACGGAAGTGAAGTGATGTTGAGTCAGTGGTGCTGCAGGACTGGAGTCCCCTGATCTCTGACGGACTCTGACTGAATTAATAAAATAAAAAAGGCTCAAACGTGAAATGCAGGCACTGCTTACAGCAAAAAGTGGATTTTTGTACAGTGATTTAAGGCGACACTGAAAATGAACATCTTAACAAAAAATCTCAAAGCTGGAGAAACGTGCTCAATGGTGCACAGTGGTGTAGAGCACAGGTTCCCCACTCAGGGCAGGACGTCCCCCAGCGTAGGACAGACACAAACCCCAATAATAAATTACACTGACTGAGTGAAATGAGCTTGAAATGATCTGGCATGTGTGTGCGTGTGTGTGTGTGTGTGTGTGCGTGTGCGTGCGTGTGTGTGCGTGTGTGTGCGTGTGTGTGCGTGTTTCCATTCCCACACCCCTGCTCTGATCCCGAGAAAAGTCCTTTTCCTTTCTGTACTTGCCTGGTTTTACAGACCTTACCGTAGCACTAAGGCACTAAGCTGACTGGCCTGTTTATTGTGCGTAGTGTTTTATCTATTGTAGTCTCCTCTGGTCCAGACCTAGTTGGTACTGGTGTTGTTGTCCATAGTGGCCAACAGGTGGGACACTTTGGCTCTCTGGGACGGAGTGATGTTCTGGGCCATGTGCATGATGCAGTCCATGGCCACCTCCGGATTGGCCTCCACCAGACTGCAATCACAGCAGGCAGCAGCTGTAAATACACACTTCTAGCACAACATCAGAAGTCATGTGTGTCTTTTATACTGCAGGTCCAAACTGTTCCTAAGGCCGTGGCTCACCGTAAGACTGGACATGGTTCATTTAATTTCTGTTAATAATCTAACGCTGTAACATTTATGCTCTTGCTCATGATGTGTGTTTGAGTGTTTACCTGCGGATGTGTTTGAGAGCGTAGTCCCTCTTCAGGTATTTGATATTCTCTCGGATGGCTGAGCGCGTGCCGTCCTGCGGGGAGAGGTTTTTCTCCAGCCACTCCACCACAGCTTTGTTATTGTCCCACAAGTAAGCCTGGGAAATGAAAACAGACAAACATCACTGGATCAGTCTGCAGCCGAGTGTGACTCAGCTGGGATGAGAGTGAGCTCGTCTAAATCTGAGACCAGGCTGGAATTTCCTCTCTGGGTTGGGAATGAGCCCAGGTTCAAGTATCTCAGGATTTTGGAGCGATGGGTTGACTGGTGGGTCGGTGCGTCATTGTGGACTCTGGGCAGGTCTGTTGTGAAGAGAGAGCTGAACCCAAAGGATCGGTCAATCCATATTCCAGTCCTCAGCTCTGGCCATGAGCTTTGGATAATGGCCAAAAGAATGAGACCCCAGGACAGATCCAGGACATGCTGGAGAGATGATATCTTGGTATCTTGGAAGAGCTGTTTAGGTTGTTGTCCCACAACCCGGACGGTTGGATGGACGGACATTCATTATTATACCTTCAACCTGTGACATTTACAGCATTTTATAACACAGAACTAGCTGGGATGACTGGCAGCCTATGGGTGAGTACTAACAGTGCCCCCTTGTGGATAAACCTGCTAAACACGAGTGAGTGAGTGAGTGAATGAAGTAACTCACTTTGACGGTCCCCTCCGTCTCTATGTACCAGCGGCGCAGCATGGACTGGATGTGGCCGTTACCCAGGTCTTTGTTGGCCTGAACGATCTCGCCCTTCACCACCTCCTCCAGAAGCAGGCGCCGCAGACGCCAGTAGAAGAACAGTCGGGCGTTTTTCCAGTCCAGAATGTCCTGCAGACACACAACGGGCACAATCAACACGGACACATAAGAGTCCAGCGATAATGGATCTGATCTGTGATCCTCAATTACTCTCGTTTACTCTCCTTTAGAAGGAGGCATTTCAGACGCTGTTTTGGTTTGATAGAAATTCATTTACCGTGATCACACCCTTCTCCTGCATTCTCCCGGGCGTGTCGTGGAGGTCCACAAACTGCACGGCCACTTGGTGGTAGATGGGCAGGAGGAACTCTTCCCTGGCTTTGAGCTGAGCCTCCAGTTCACTGCGCCCCTTTCCAGACAGTTCTGCAGAGCCTGACCCCCAGAAACAGAGAAACTCAGATCAGAAAATGAGTTCAGCAGTGACCTCCCTCTTGAACACGGGGCAGTGCTGGAGTCCTGCTCCGCATCTGGTGATGAATGATAGCAGAAGTATAACAGAATACGACTCACTGAGCTCTTCGCTCAGTCTAGCGCAGTCAGGGTCAACCCTCTTCATCGTCTTCAGCAGATCCTTCTTTCTGAACTTAATCTCCACGGTCCCCTCTGCCTCCAACACCCCACCCCTATAGACAGAGAGAGAGAAAGACAGAGACGATTAAAGTGAAATAATCCTCAAGAAACTTGATGACCAAAAATGATGGATGCAAAGAATTTGCATGAAGCTCCTTTTAATCCATGTAAGTGAATACAGCTCACAGCTCACCGAGGAAAACAGAAAAGAGAAATGTAAACGAGGCTGCTCTAAACCCGATCTTCAGCAGATCAGCAGGTCAGTAGTGTCCAGTCCACAGAGCAGACCACACACAGTAACGTTAGTGTCCATCAGTGCAATTCCTTCATTAATTATGGCTGTATGTGATGTACAGTTCAGAAAACAATTCAATATTATGATTACTTATGTCCTTCTCTTACACACACACACACACACACACACACACACACACACACACACACACACACACACAGACACACACACACACCAACTAAACCATCTACAACCTAAAATGCACCAATCCAATACAGTGTATTCAGATAAGTTTGACTTCAATGTAAAATAAGAGCTTATTTTATTAATTTTAGAGCATTTCTATTGGTCTGCTGATCCAGAATTATTTATACAGTTTCAGGAATTGAAAAAAAAAAAAAAAAAAAAAAAGATTTGGCACATTTTTGCCATCATGTGAATCGGGCAGTTGTTGTATATATTGTGTCAGAATCTCACGATGAATGGACCAATAGAATTCCACTGAATGTTAAGAAGGTTTTTCCGTCCTCCTGTAAAAATGCCGGTTTGGAGATAAGGGTTTTGTGTGACAGCAACAATGTAGAACTGTTATCATCACAGCCAAAGCCAGCCTGAAGACAAAAGGCCAGAGAAACCAGCAGCCTTTGAAAACTGCTGCAGCCCTTTTTACGCTTCAAATCCTGTTACAGCATTTCTATGAAGAATGACACTGAGCGAGACAAAGGGGCCAGAGATAAGGTCAGGCTGAAAAGCAGAACGTGCTGCGTGGAACCCACCTGCTCTCCCGGTCAGCGTAGAGCTCCATGTACTGCGGGTTGATGGTGGGGTCGATCACTACCCATGATCCACCTCTCAGCTCAGCATGGGGGGGGATGTAGACCAGTACGGGCTGATGGAACTCTCTCAGAGCGTCTACGATGTACGCTCCGAACTTCAGCACCTGGTCATACATGTCTGAAACACAAATATTCAAACCTTCAACGTCTCTCGCGTCCCTTCAGCCATAAAACACTTCGATATGAGGGTCATTTGTCACCTTTCATCCCTCCAGAGAAGCCTCTCCAGTTGGCGAACACCATGAGGGGCAGTCTCTCTCGTTCAAAGTCCTTGATGGCCTGAGCCGTTTTATATGCCGAGTCTGGAAACCACACCTGACCGGCCTGCTGGACGATCTAGCAGCGACACACAGTAATCGGGTCAATATGCCAAACAACAGTGACAGTGTTTTTCAAAGATAACAGCGCATAAATAGTAACTGGTGTCTAACTGGTTTCCAGCTGTTAAACAGTGAAGTACATAAAGTTCAGCTCGGTCCAGATGCTCTGCAGAAACCCAGAGACCGGAATCGACAGGCAGCGCAGACCAGACAGCGGTGGTGTGGCTTTCACAGCAACAGAGCTCACCTTCGCCTCCGAGTCCAAGTTAGCTGGGTCTGCTGGGATGGTGACCTCAACAGTCCGCGTTTCCACGGCAATGACCCCAAGAGGAATCCCGCCAAGCCTGTAACCGAGTCAAGCACAGCGGCCTCAGATACTGAGCAGAACATCGTATCAGTAACAGTATGGCTCTGAATCCAGAGTGGGTCAGCTCACCTGGCCCTGCCCACCACCACTGTCTGTGCCCAGGTGGCCATCACCTCCATGAAGGTGCCATGGTCGAAGAATCCGCTCTGCCACGCCCCCTTCACGCCTACAAACACAAATCACAACAAGTAAATAAACACAAGCATGAAATCAAACGCAACCGTTTCAAATAAAAACAAATGTTGGCCTGCACATCAAACGGAAGTTCACTCACTGGGGTGCTGTCGCCCACAGAGCATCCAGCGAGGGTCATATGGAGCTTTCGTGGGGACAAACTCAATTTCCCTGTCTACTGGGTCAGTTGGGGCAATCACTGGCACTGGACTGTGCTTGTCCTGAAGAGCCAATCATTCAAAACACACACAATCAAACAAGATTAACAGAACTTCACAAAACATGAACAACTCAAGCTGCATGGGATGGATCATCACAGGACACCATTAGGAACCGACGCCGTACTGAGAGACACCACTTCTGTATGTGTAGATCAATAAATATTGATCAGATCAGACTACAGTTATCATCAGTTATTGATCCTGATCACCTTCATCTTCCTTCACAACAGCACTGCAAACCCACACGTCCTTCTGGGTGCAACTATTTATTTTTTTTGATGTTGTGTAATTAAATAGTACAAATCCATTATGAACTAGAACTTCACCGTTCAACTTAAAACGATACCACAGGCTACCACCAGGTGGTGCCACTGAGTAGCATCAATATTCCCTTCGCTGATGAATTTTAAGGGAAGCCCAACCTTTGGCATGTAGGATAGCCACTGCAGGATGGTGAAGACCCCCTCAAAGTCGTCAGGCACAGTGGTGTGTGTGACCCCGTTGTTGTGCATGATCTGCACTCCACCCAGCTGGTTATTGGAGGTGTACACCTCTCGCCCCAGCACCTACAGCACACAAGAGTGCAATAAAGACCAGAACGATGATGTAGTAGAAGAAATGAGAGCTTGTGTCCACATCGTGCAGCTGAGGTAAAGTGTAAGACCTTGTTGAGGGCCCCAGCTCCAGTGAGGATAATATGGGAGTTCTCCACTTGTATCACTCTCTGTCCCAAGCGGACCAGATACGCCCCAATGCCTATAGCGCGACACGTCACCTGCAGAGAAGAACAGTTCCTCAGCAGGTAACTCTCAAATCCTAACATTAACAACTGCAACAGAGCATGCAGCTATGCAGCTCACCATGCTGATGGTGATGATCTCCTCGTACGCCTGCGACGACTCTCCTGCTATCATCCCTGATCCCCTCAGGTTCTCCACCCCCAGACCCTCCTCCTTCCCTATGATGTCAGTGATGATGTACCTGCAACAGCAAAAAGGGGGTATCATGATGAAGGCAGCAGGATAATGAGATGTTCTGACTCCACGTGTGTACTGAGTACATTACTCTGCACATGATCAATCAATTATTACACAGTGGTTGTTATTGTTCCTTAATATCATCATAAAAATCAAACAGAAGGTATGCAAGAGGAAGAGGACCCACCTGGACTCCCCTTCCTCCTCCACATGGCGGCAGTGGATGGAGTTTGTAGAGCTGATGCGTGTGTAGTCCTGGGGCGTCAGGTACAGGTACTTAAAACCCTGTGGAAGGAATGAGCATACAGAGGGGTCCACAGAAGAACACCAGTGAGAGGACGTCTTATACATACTTAGACTGTGCTCATGTAAACATCTCCCTGCACCTGCAAGTTATGTTCTTGTAGACCAACAGTGAGACCACTGAACACCTCCTGGAGGCAGATGATAATGATTTTAGGGATGTACTGACATGAGCCAGTGGATCATGATTAAGTTGATTAAGTTGTTCAGAGCACCATTAATGGACATCGTTCCCAGTCATGAGGTTCTCTTCTCAGAAGGTAAATAAAGGTTAGACTCCGCAGTGTGGAGCTCTTCTACAGCAGAACATGGAAACACATCGTTATATCTAACTGTTGTGGAAACATGGCCGTTCGAGCTGCTAATCGAGACGTCCCTACATGAGATCTGCACCACAGAGAGGAGTGTAAAGAAGAGTGTAACGTGTGTAAAGTCAGACACAGCTGAAATCATTCACCTTGTAGGGATCACTGACGTCATGCCAGGCCACCTGGAACATGTTCTGGACCTCCTCAGCCAGGCCAATGCGAGCACCACTGTTGGCAGAGATGTATATTCGTGGGAGGCCCTCGGCACGGGCCAACTCGGACGCTCGCAGGAACAGCTGATCCTCCTGTGGGCCAAACGAACCGATTTTATATGTGATGTCATTACAGATCACAATGATGTCCCGGCCCTCAGGGTACTCTGGAGTCTTCATCTTCATCCGGAACGCCACCATCCCAACCTGGAAGTGAACAGAAGATACGTACGTCCTTCTCTGTGCAGCGTGTGTTCATTTCCCCACTAAAACAACAATATTCGAATAAATACTGATAACCTTCCTACAAAAGTTGGGTTTTTCATTGCATTGCTCATTAAAACATCTGAAGCTCATAGCTCTAGTATTATTTATACTTCACATAGACAGGTGTGCTGATGATGGAACTGAACAGTGTGAATGAAGAGTTTAATCATCGTCGTCCTTTTGTGGTGTACATTACAAAGACAGAAGCTGTGTCAATGTGTCGACTGTATCTCTGTTTGGCAGTGTGTGACACCTCATTGTCTCCAGGCAACCGGTTCATCTGGATGAGTCTGTCCTGAGGATCCAGCACCAACTCGCTACATTGCAGCACGTCTTTAGGGTAGCTGTCGTCGGCCCCCCACAGCTTAAACAGAGCCTGTCGGAGTGGAGCACCAACAAACCATTACATTACAATGAACAGAGCATTTATATTAGTGCTCTCTGCTGCCTCTGTATCTCTACAGACTTCATTCTCCTCCTTTCACCCTGATCTTCAGTGATCAGGACCCCACAGGACCACCACAGAGCAGATATGATGTGGGTGGTGGGTCATTCTCAGCACTGCAGTCACACTGACGTGGTGGTGGTGTGTTAGTGTGTGTTGTGCTGGTACGAGTGGATCAGACACAGCAGTGCTGCTGGAGTGTTTAAACCCCTCAGTGTCACTGCTGGACCGAGAACGGTCCACCGACCAGAAACGTCCAGCCAACAGCGTCCTGTGGGCAGCGTCCTGTGAGCACTGATGAAGGACTAGAGGACGACCAACACAAACTGTGCAGAAACAGATGAGCTTCTGTCTCTGACTTTACATCTACAAGGTGGAGACACTCGGTAGGAGTGTCTAATAGAGTGGACAGTGAGTGGACACAGGGTTTAAACACTCCAGCAGCACTGCTGTGTCTGATCCACTCGTACCAGCAACACACACTAACACACCACCACCATGTCAGTGTGACTGCAGTGCTGAGAATGACCCACCACCCACATCATATCTGCTCTGTGGTGGTCCTGTGGGGTCCTGATCATTGAAGATCAGGATGGAAGGAGGAGAATAAAGTCTGCAGAGAAACAGATGAACTACAGTGTGTGATAGGATGGACAGTGAGAGTTGAATATAATCCGTCCAGCAGGTTCCACACCTGACGGAAGAGCTCAGGGAAGTCGTAAACATAGGTGGTCCCAAGAGTTTGAGCCTGGAAGCGTTTGGCCTGGAGTAGGTCTTTAGTGACATAGGGAGAGTTGATGATCATTCCATGAAGAGGGCCGTGCTTCTCCATGTATGACTGGAACATGATCTACAACACAGTGAAAACACACTTTAGAACATTAGAACAGGTGTAAAGACCACACATCACACACTCCATCCTGGGTGTGAGGGTCACCTGTCCGGTTGTGGGGTCCGTCACTTCCTTGTAGAGGCTGATGTCCAGGTAATATCCGCTCTCATTGGTGATGAAGAGGCGGATGGGAATGGTGTCTCCTGTGGGAGTGAGCCGGATGCCCATCTTCAGCTCGGCCTGCAGAACGCGCAGCTTCCACAGACGCCGGCCGTAGTGCATCACCATGGAGCGAACGTTCTCCTCAATCTGACAGGAAGACAAGCAAACATATGATTTGTGTCTGAAATCTCCTCCTTTAACACGTGTAGATGTTTAATAATCTTGCTTATGTGGTTTCTGATGCTGTAGGATTCACTGTTATCTAGAACATGGGCTTTAATTGCTTTCCAATTTCCCTTTGGAATTAAAAAAGTATTTCTGATTCTGACGGAACTCTAAGACCTGAGATCTGCGTTTTGCTGACAGTTACATGCCGTTTTCTAGGCTGAGAATGACCCACCACCCACATAATATCTGCTCTGTGGTGGTCCTGAGGGGTCCTGACCACTGAAGATCAGGGAGAAAGGAGGTATGCAGAGAACTAAATGGACAGTGGGGTCAGTGAATCTGATCAAAATCAGTGTAGGTGGTCGTAGGTAGGTGGTTGATGTGCTTTGATGAAAATATTTTGGACAAATTCATATAAAAATCCAAATTCTGTTAATAAATCAAATGAAATTAAACATTTCTAATATTTTGGAGAACAAACGTACATCGAACCACAAAACTGGCCTCAGGTTCTAAAGGTTAAGGCCTGTTCTGGCTGTTCACCTTGATGGGATCCATGATGACGGTGGGGACGAAGTTGAGGAAGATGTGGTTGCAGTCTGTACGTGTTGGAGTGTTGCTAAAGGCCACCTCCAACTCATCCAGAGCCTCCAACAGCAGACGTTCACCCTCGTTCTGCAGGTACTCGAATGAGGCCTCCTGTACAGGCATGAGAATGAAAAGGCCTTTAAAATGGTGTCATTTATTCCCTGAGCGTGGATTCCTGAAATGATCCTTTTTAATTCTTTATTAATATTAATATCATTATTTATTGGTTTTTAATCAAACATAGTCTTCATTTATGATTCTTTGTGTTGCGGTTACCTTGGTAACAAGGTCAGAATGGCGGACGATGGCTCGGATGAAGAAGCGGTAGTCGGTGACCTCGGCACCCTCCTCCACGCGAGCAGCTCCAAGGTACAGATGCATCTTGTGGTTGGCGCAAGGAACGGCCTTCAGGTCAAAGTTCCTCATGCGGTTCAGCTCCAGCTGGAAAGCCAGAGCCGGCTCCAGATTCCGATATATCCGATCCTCCTTAAACTGCAGAGAGAGAGAAAGAGAATCAGAGAGAGAGAGAGAGAGAGAGAGAGAGAGAATCAGAGAGAGAGAGACAGAGAGAGAGAATCAGAGAGAGAGAGACAGAGAGAGAGAATCAGAGAGAGACAGAGACAGAGAGAGAGAATCAGAGAGAGAGAGAGAGAGAGAATCAGAGAGAGAGAGACAGAGAGAGAGAGAGAGAATCAGAGAGAGACAGAGAGAGAGAGAGAGAATCAGAGAGTCAGACATCAGTTCTTCTCCATCATCTTTAACGTCTGAAGAGTTTCCTTCATACCTCGTCTCTGGCTCGGAAAGTGAAGAATTTGGGAAATTCCCTCTGTTTTAAAAAAAGAGAACATATGGTTACATTGTTACTCATATCTACTACAACGTCTAGAGGAGTAAACTCTAATGTGATCAGACTTCATCAGGACTTACTTTCTGTGCCACCAGGAATGTGATTCTCCTGATTCCGTACTCGTACAGCAACGATTTCTGAAGAGAAAACCACATCAATTTAACATCAATCCCTGAAACGCGGTTCGGAAAACTGCAAACCGCACTTCACAGTTCTTATGAGCCTCTGCCAACCATCTGCATGTTACACGAACATGTCCACTAGGGGACAGTGTCCAAACAATCAGGAATCCTGAGGACAGTCTGGTCTTATGCTGTAGAGAACAGTGGTATATTATACCAACTCAGAAGCTGTGGTCGTTGTGATTTGGGTGGTCCCACCCCGTGTGCTACTGTACAGCCAAACGACACCGTGTGCACATAGTGGTTTCTGTGAACCTGTGTGAGAAAAGCTGGTCTGCGTCTAAAAGTAAATTCTAATTCTAATTTAATTCTAATTCTAATTCTAACACTTATTCTTATTTATTCTTTGCTCGTTCTGTCGGGCTGTGTCACATATTTAGTGGGTTCCGATCAGTCAGTAGAACCGGTTGGGACTGACTGGGTTAAGTGTAGTGCTGGGCAACATGACCTCAAATCAATATCACGATTAACTGAACATTTTACCTCGATTATGATTAATGAAATATTACTAAACTGTTTTCGATTTTCTTTGGTACGAGCTGCTCGAGTCGCTCTGTCGGCTCTGTGTTTGACTTTTCCTCCACGTTGCTTCCGTGTCGTGGACTGGACGAGTCACATGACCACACACACAACAGTACATTTAAGAGGTTCTGAATGTCTGTTCAGATTCATTTTCGACTCCCTGTCCAGCTCAGGATGAGTCTCAAACTGTTGTGAGTCGGGTCTAATCCAGACACACCAGATAGGAACCCTAAAGCGACTCACTTTGGACCGAGCAAAGTCAGTGAACGCCGTCACCAGAGCGTCGTCGTCCTCGGTGTCGGCCGATTTGATCGAGACGTTGATGATGTGAATAGGATTCTCCCTCATGTTCTGAAAAGAGAAGAGAAAGCAAAACCAAGTGAAGTAGAAGAATGAGGAGTCAGTAGAGTCCTGAATGATCTGCTCTGTCACTCTTAAACCACAGAGTCCGTCAGTCCTACCTTACTGCTGTCCTCATCGTAGAGACCTAACGTGTCGGAGAGCGAGCTTTCACACAGTGGATCAGCAAAGCAGGAAATCACCTCATCAAAACACCTAGATATGAAAGACAAGAGTGATGAATTCATAATTATCTCCACCACTGAATTTTAATCAAAGTCCTCACCTCTTAAAGTCATCAAAACACTGGAAGGCCACCATAGCTCCCATCCTCTGGCAGGGAGGAGACAGCGCCCCCTCCATGAAGAGCTCACTGCCCTGCCGCCGCATTGTCTCAAACTGATCCGAACTGCCCATGGCCACCGCCAACCTGTGTGTGTGTGTGTGTGTGTGTGTGTGTGTGTGTGTGTGAGAGAGGAACCACAGCAGTCAGAAAACCAAACTACACAATCAGAGGTTGCTGAACATCTGATTCTACAACACAAGCCATCCTGATTTTACAGCTTTGGCGTCTCTATATTTAGGATCCAGTGGAATTATTTCAGTACAGAAAGTCTCTGTGAAACAGAATATTTTCACCTCTATTTACTACTGTTTAACTTCCCCATCATACACTAAACTAGTTGATCATTTTGTCCACTGTGGAAGATGGTCAGATATAGAAAAATGGCCAGATAATCAGTGACCAATGACTGTATATTAAAGACGGATGACGTGGTTCCTTTCCATCCTATAAAAATGAAGCTAAAATCATCTTCCATGTTGTCAAATTTGTCAGGATTCCAGTCTGTGGACGGGTCTAAGCAAATTAAGCTCCGCCTCTGCTCTCTCCTGTGCAGACGGTGTGCACAGTGGACACGTCGCAGACACCGCTGTGAGTGGAGAGTCTCTGCCCCGTGTCTTAATCATTTCACGAGTGACTATAGTGACTGTTTCCACTGTTTCCACTGTTTTAAACACTTGCTCCTTTTTCTTTCGTCTTCCTTTTGGATTAATGCCGTTGTAAGTATTTCACTCACAGTTCCATTGTTCTCTTATTGATTTGTTCACGGTGCCTCTGCATGAAAATTACACTGTTTAATTATCATCTTAATGTAATAAATAGATAAATTGCCAACGTGGCGGATCGGAACCACGCTGTCGCTCTTGAATACACAGTCACTGGTCACAGCTCTCTTCACTGGGACATTCTGAGCTGACGAACTGTAAAGAAATGCCTCAGGTTGAATATATTTGAGCTCTTAACCTGTACGACTCTAACTGGACCCAAACATTCATATTTGAACATTTCTGAAGCATAACACACTGAACTGAAGCTGTTGTGTTTACAGTACATATATAATTCTGTAAGTGCCGAGTCCCCACGAACACAGGATACGTCTGACACTAGGACGGTGAGGACGAGCACATGCCTCTTCTGAGACACGGGAAGTCATTCACCGCCCGTTTTCAAACTGCCACCAACGGCTGACAGACGCCTGTGCCGGCCAGCTTCACATCTGTCAAACATTCTCTTTGTTTGCAAGGCAAGAGTTAGTAAAGCATAGCAACGAAGTGCTGCGTTTCCGTCGATCTGTCCCGCTGAGTGTGGAGTGGACAGAGAGCGTCATCTACCCACCCAAAGAGGGCGTGGCCAATTCCGCTCTCTCGGACTCCGGCTGACGATGGCGAACAGTATGACCCAGGATTTGAACCTGTGATCCTCAGATATTTCAATTCAATTAAAGAATATCTGTCAAACATCCTCTTTGTTCACAAGACAAGAGTTAGTAAAGCATAGCATCTAAGGGCTGTGTTTACGTCGATCTGTCACGTTCTCAGTAAATAATAAACATAAATAATTAAAGACGAACAAATAAATACAATTAAAATTACATTTACGTTTAGAGTCCGTCTCAGCGAACGTCAAGCCGCCCTGTTCGACTGGAGGATTTTTCCATTTAAAGTCCAAAATATACAAGAATTACCAAAGACAGCTTGCTCAGTCCACTCTGTTCCAACATGACCAACAGTGGTCATGTCAGAGCTGCAGGACTGAAGCGCCCCCTTCAGGCAGATTCTGTCCTTACATCTTATTGGGATAAAGAACAGAAGACAGAAGTGCACCCAGCATGCATTGCAACACACATATAGGCCAGGTGAGGACAGAGCACAGCGGCAGCTGATTGGATGGTGGGGAGGAGCTTGTACTCTACCTGTTCAAGGTGGGACTGCTCCCTCTGTAACGAGAGCATTCACAGGTCAGTGTTAGTGCGCGGCCTTCGGCCTCTAACATCTACCAGACTTAGTTACAGAGAACACAGGCTGTGGGAGTGAAGAACGTTAATCAGAGCTGAGCAAAGAGAAGGAAGTTCTGACTTCTACAGGTTACTGGGTTAAAGTCAGAGTTAAACAGACTCTACAGAAGATACGGGACACTTCAGCTTCAGGTTCCTGCTGAAGAACTTGAGGACTTAAGAAAATTGGTCTTTTTCTATGATTAGAATAAGACGTTTCTTAGTGAAGAACATTTTGAGATGCCAGGTTCAGTCCCAACAGCGACAACTTCAGTTCTTCAGCAGGATCTCGTAGCCAAAGTGTGACTGAACAGATTAATTCATACAAACCAGAACGAAAACCAGTGAACGTCAATGTGATTCGCTGTGATTAACCAAGCTGCTGAACCTCAACGTGGAATGTATCAGAGCGGAGGAGAGGAGCGAGGCTCGAGTGAGTAAAATCAGGTGTGTAAATCGAGTCTGATTAAAGCTGCTCTCTCTGAAAGCAGAGCGTTTTCAGGGATAAATCACTTGAATCACACCAGTGGAGCTGCATACGCACTCGGCGCACACCACCCGCCTCGTACAACCATCGTGAAAGTGGCGAACAAAGTGAAATGCAGTGTGAGCAGCTGGACACTTCAGGATGGATGTACAAGGCCCCTGAAACTGCCCAGTGCAGCTGTAGTCCAGTCCACATCCCTATAAGCAGAGGTGGTGTTTCAGGACCAGCGAGTCAAAGTCCACTCCAGGAGTTTGTTCCGTCTCAGCAGAGCCCCCCGGCAACCGGAACAATCTCCTGGGGTGGACTTTGACTCGCTGGTCCTGAAGCCACCTCTGTCCATTAGGCCTGTTAGCAAGGTGAGAGCTGTAATGGTGCAGTACGGGTTACAGAGCTCATTAGTGGCTTTAAGAAATGAAGAGGCCTTTACGTGGGTTTGGGCTCGGTGTTGCTCGCTCTGGTGTACGGCTCTCTTTCACGGGGAAACAGTCACAACACAGAAGGTAGAGTCAATGCACAGATGTTGGTGCAGCGCTTAAAGGATAAGCTGAAAAATCAGTGGAGTATGATTGATCACTGCCCCCAGACTCGGTCCATTAGCCAAGACACGTTTGGTATCTGATGTGTACATCTTCAGTTTACAATGCGAGATCGATAACAAACACTGACGTTACACTGTCAACAGTCTTCTCCTGAAGACACAGATACTACGCCGTGGTCGGTCTCGTCTCCAGACCTGTCCCTGATTGAAAATGTGTGGACGCTATTGGACGCTCTATCAACACTCCACCCCTACCACACCATCTGCAGAACTGAGTAACATTCAAGCTGCATGAGATGGATCATCACAAGGACACCATTAGGAACCTCTGCACACTCCACGCGGGGCGTCAGGTGTTGCGTTAAACCGGCGCCGTCCTGAGAGACCTGCCACTTCTGTATGGTAGATCAGCCAAATGACGATCCAGATCAGATACAGTTATCATCAGTTATTGATCCTGATCACCTTCATCTTCACTATAGAACTGAAATCCCATACGTCCTTCTGATGAAAATACTGGGGCTTAAGAAACTCTATTAACCTGAAGATACATTGTCAGATAATTGGCTTTTCGACAGCATCTGGGGTCACTGATCCAATCGTATTCATTTTCTCACTGAACTAATGAAGCTAATTAACTACTGATAATTAAGATACTACGAGTCTGAAAATACAGGACAGAATGAAAAATACATTCTTTCATAATTGATCATTTCATCTAATCGTTATCAAACATTAAAGTAACATTTTGGCAAAAGATCCAATGGACACAGCTGGCTCTGAGCAATACTGGTGTGTAAAACCTGCTCACAATTCAATTAAAAAAGCTAAACGATCACTTATTTCATATTTATTACATGTAGCATTGAAACATTTTTAAGCCTTTTGTTTAATTTTTACAGTTTATGGCTTATAGTTCATGAAAATCAGAAATAATCTCTGATTATTACATTATTATTGTGTTATAATTTGAATAAATGACCAGTATAAATTACCTCGGTGTGGCCTTTCGGTGTGGCGTGTGTAGTGGACGGTGGTGTTTTGTCCTACCTGTTGGGATGGGATGAAGGGAAGCATGAACTGAAATGCACAGCACGCGTCCATCCTGCAGCTGGTGGTGCACAGGCTGTTCGGCTTTCAAGTAGGCTATATAACCTCTCCCTTACGTACACCTGAGCAGAGACAACACCGTAACATACGCAGCCCTGACGGACTACACAGGTACAATGATCAGATTAGTAGACAGCAGCTCTACTGATTCTACCTCCAAGGCAGCCATACACCACCGGTTGCTGTGGTAGAAGAAACTGGGCAGGGCGTCAAAGATGGAGGTTTCAGACATGATGATTTCTGTTCAGGAGACAAAAACCCGTCTCCGTGTTAAGAATCGAACGGCTGCTCATTTACACCAACTTTTGTTGAAGCTGGAAAGGTTGTGTAATTTAAGCGATGATCATCCAGTAGAAAATGGTGGACTGGTGTCTGCAGAAACACCTCCAGATAAACTCAGGGAAGATCGTTGTGTGCAGTGTGTCTAGTTATTACAGTCCGAGTGTAAGAGTTGAGGACCGATCTTAAACCGGTATGATCGGGTATACGAATTTCACACCTGAAGGGCGAATATTCAAGAAGCTCCAGAGAACCTCGATTAGCGAATCAGTCACTGAGGACCCCTCTAGTGTGGGTCGAGCACCGGTGTCTGGTAAAGGTCTCACCTTTAGGTTATCGGGGCAGAACTGGTGGCAGTATATGTCTATAGCCGACAGGAAGATGGACTCCACTTGGTTGTGTCTCACTTCATAGGAGGGCAGATGAGAAGCAATCAGCGCCTGAGGGACAGAAGACTCTTTAACCTGCTGATCCCGAGTCCGAACACAGATCGGTCAGTCACAGATTACTCACCTGTCTGGAGCAGAGAGCCACTTTAGAGTTCTCCATCTTACTGAGCTGAGTGAAATCATTCAGAATCGCCATGACATCGTCCGGCAGCGTCGAGTCACGCCCACACAGATGATCACCAATCAGAGCACACCTTGTGACTTCAGATACTAGCTAGATATTTCACAGTGTTATAGTGATATATTGATATTTATATCTGTATCGGGATGTAAACAGAGAGGGATATGGGCTGAGCGATATATTGATATTTATATCTATATGGGGATATAAACAGAGCGGGATACGGGCTGAGCGATATATCGATATTTATATCTATATTTCGGGATATAAACAGAGCGGGATGCGGGCTGATGCGATATATCGATATTTATATCTGTATCGAGATATAAACAGAGCGAGTTCTGAACTGAGAAAGCTGATATATATGATATTTATATCTATATCGGGATATAAACAGACCGGAGCTCTGGGCTGGCTTGATATATGGATATTTATATCTGTATCGGGATATAAACAGGCCGAGGATACGGGCTGAAGCGATATATGGATATTTATATCTATATGGGGATATAAACAGAGAGGGATACGGGCTGAGCGATATATCGATATTTATATCTATATGGGGATATAAACAGAGCGGGATACGGGCTGAGCGATATATCGATATTTATATCTATATCGGGATATAAACAGAGCGGGATACGGGCTGAGCGATATATCGATATTTATATCTATATGAGGATATAAACAGAGCGGGATACGGGCTGAGCGATATATCGATATTTATATCTATATCGGGATATAAACAGAGCGAGGATAGGGCTGGCGATATCACCGTGTTATATCCTGTCGGGATATAACAAGCGAGACTGAGGCTGAAGCGATATATGGAAATATTTATATCTGTATCGGAGGATATAAACGAAGCGGAATGCAGGCTGAAGCGTGGATATTATATCTATAGGGGATATAAGCAGAGCGGGATACGGGCTGAGCGATATGTCGATATTTATATCTGTATCGGGATATAAACAGAAGCGCGGGATACGGGCTGAGCGATATATCGATATTTATATCTATATCGGGATATAAACAGAGCGGGATACGGGCTGAGTGATATCTCGATATTTATATCTATATCGGGATGTAAACAGAGAGGATACGGGCTGAGCGATATATTGATATTTATATCTATATCGGGATATAAACAGAGCGGGATACGGGCTGAGCGATATATCGATATTTATATCTATGTCGGGATATAAACAGGAGCGGGATACGGGCTGAGCGATATATCGATATTTATATCTATATCGGGATATAAACAGAAGCGGGATACGGGCTGAGCGATATATCGATATTTATATCTATATCGGGATATAAACAAAGCGGGATACGGGCTGAGCCCGATATCGATATTTATATCTATATCGGGATATAAACAGAGCGGGATACGGGCTGAGCGATATATGGATATTTATATCTGTATCGGGATATAAACAGAGCGGGATACGGGCTGAGCGATATATCGATATTTATATCTATATGGGGATATAAACAGAGCGGGATACGGGCAGAGCGATATATCGATATTTATATCTATATCAGGATATAAACAGAGCGGGATACGGGCTGAAGCGATATCTCAAATGTTTATCTATATCGGGATATAAACAGAGAGAAGCGAGGATCTGAGCTGAGAAGCGATACCGATGTTATATCTGCTGTCGGGATATAAACAGAGCGGGATACGGGCTGAGCGATATCTCGATATTTATATCTATATCGGGATATAAACAGAGCAGGATACGGGCTGAGCGATATCTCGATATTTATATCTATATCGGGATATAAACAGAGCGGGATACGGGCAGAGCGATATATGAATATTTATATCTATATGGGGATATAAACAGAGCGGGATACGGGCTGAGCGATATCAATATTTATATCTATGAAGATCAAAGACTTACTATGAGCAGGGTGATGAGCATGTTCTTCTTGGAGACCTGGGCGTGGGAGAAGATGTACTCAACTGGTCATGTCTGGCTGTGCCTGCTCCCTCAGGTTTATCACACATTTATCATAGGTGGCTGAGAGGTAGAGAGGGAAAGAGGAGCTACAGCCGTGTGGTCTGACACTCGTGGTCCAGCAGATATGGCGTGTACTGAGGAATGAGCTGCAGCTGGTTAATCACTGCTTTGTAACTGCGTGTGAACACAGGCTGTAAGTGTTGTGAGTTTGTGAGAGCGCTGGGTGTTGGTGTGTAACGCGAGTGTACCTTGCTGGAACTGCTTCTCACCTGCGGAATGTCGTTTCAGCAGGTCCAGCACTACTGTCTTCATGTAGCCTCTGATCGCTCGGCGGTACCTTCACACAAAAACAGACGAACAAGGCTGAGACCTGCTGTGACCCTCCCCACCCAAAGCAGCGGTGGTGGTGGGCGGAGCTCGTACCTCTGCACCAGCTGCACGATGCTCTGGGTGTTCATGAAGAAAACCTCGCGGTCCGCTTTCCTCTGCAGAGTGGCCGCATGGCTGTCCAGGATGTTCGCTATCTGCCGCAGAAAGGAACGGCATGAGCACAATATGACATTTATACATTAAACATCTGATAACATTTACATCAATAATCACATCATAATTTACTATAATAATAATAATAATAATAATAATATATATAATAATAATAAAAAAATAATAATAATATATATAATAATAATAATATATATAATAATAATAATATATATAATAATAATAATAATATATATAATAATAATAATAATAATATTTTTTATTATTTTTCACCTTTACAGAACTATATACTATGTATATATTAAATAATTAATTAATTTATTTATTTATTTGGTTTATTGATATTTTACTCACTAGCAGTACCACTGTGGCCCACTGGGGGGGGTGTGGCCCAAATTTGAAAACCACTGAGCTACTAACATTGTATTATCATAGTTCAGACGACTGTAATAGGATTTACTTTGTAACATCAGTAAAAGCCACAGTGAGACAGGATGTGAGCTCACCCTCTGGCTGGGGAACTGGCTGAGCACGGAGGTGATGTTGCTGGCGTACTGAGCCATGACCTTACGGATGGCCTTCTCCACGGTAACAGGGACACGTCCCGACACGCTGGTCATGATGTCCTGCAGCTCCAGCAGGGGCAGCGAGGGGTCGCGCAGAGTTTTCATCAGAGTGCCCACCCACTTATTGAGCTGTTCAAAGAGAGGACACGGGGTCAGAGCGCAGGACCAGAGACACGGAGACACTCGGATGAAAGGACATCTTCAGCAGCTGCAACGGTGCGCCAGGGGGTGAAGTCTGAAGACCTGTGTGCTCTTACTCTGCAGCTGTAGTACGGCTCCGGGAGGCAGTACCCATCCATCACCTTCTCCAGGTTCTCCAAAACGCTGTGGAACACCTGATGCAGTTTCTCGCCCACCATGGGGAGGGGCTCCTGAGCAGGTAAAGGCTGAGTGTTCAGCTCCACCTGGAGAGACACAGAACAAGGTTATAGAAGCAGCTGATAAATGAGTTAAATGATTAAAATATGAACAATAAACACATGAATTGACGTGGTCATTGAACAGGAAGATAGAGACACTGGACAGTCATCGGGTCAAAGCCGGACATTTACAGGGTGGATACTACTGGGGTCATCCAGGTCCATGTGGGCCACCACGCAGCCGGGCTCCAGCACAGCTCCTGGCCTCTTTATAAAATGAACACAGCCTGATTCATGCACCGTCATAGTCATCACCATCTTCATCACCTACACAACACACACACACACACACACACATTTTGACGATGTCATCAAAATAGCAAATTAAAAACTCGCAACAATAAAGGTTCTTTCACACAGAGCACAAAAAAACTAACCTTCTCATCAAGTCAAGCAGGTTTTTTTTACCTTCTGTGGCTCATGTACAAAATCACTACTCAGAACGGTTCTGGAGGCAGCTCTGCCTCAGAGGCAGAACAAACACAACTGACTCAAATACCAGCCAATTAAAATAACCAGTTCCGTTTGTTCAGCCTGTAAAGTTCTCGCTGTCCTTATCCAACCTTTCAGCTGTCCTCCGACACGCATCTCCTTTAACCTCCGTAATTTCATAGTCAGAGTGTCTCATACGAAGACATTTCTGCTTTTCAGTGCTCAGTAATTTGAGCTCTGATTGGTCAGCCTTATTTTAGTGCACTGGACATTGCAGAAGAATTTGTTTTCTCTCCAAAGGGGCTTTTAACAGCCAGGACATTCATCTGGACCAGGCAGTTTAGTTCCCAGCAGAATCTCACCTCTATCTCAGCGTACGGGTGACCAGCTGTCACGTGACTTCCATCCTCCACGATGTACTGCAGCAGTTTTCCAGCAGAGGGCGAGCGGAGCACTGTGGGGTCCCGTTCTTTCTCAAACGTGCACGTCTTGTTGCCCACAGTTATCCGGTAGCTGCGGAGAGGTCAGCCATTCAGAATCAGAGCATTAGATGATCAGTACAGACAGTGGTCAGGTTACTGCTCACCGTAAAATGGCAAGTGTGTGTGTGTGTGTGTGTGTGTGTGTGTGTGTGTGTGCAGAACCACTTTGAATGCTTTTGATTTGTAGGTGTCCGACCTGTCCACTTCCTCCTTCATGTAGGTGGTGTAACTGCTGCCGCTGTAGGACAGAAGAAGGCCTCCATCACTCAGCCTGTGGACGTCTATCTCAATGTCTGATCCATTCATGATGATCACGTAGGTGGTGGGGGACTGACGGGCCACCTGTAAGACACACACACAGGTTCACACGGACAGACGACCCCAGAGATTCCACAAGCTTCAATAAACAGAGATCATATCCTTAATGACCTGGAGGGAGTATTTGACCCCTTCATAGATCAGATCCACGTCCACTTTGTTCACCAGACTGGCCGCAGGTAACACCTGTCCCCTGAGGACACAGACGGCATATACAGTCAATACAGAGCTACAGTCTCTCATTAGGGTGAATATTAACTCTAAATGTAGGTATTGTGATATACACTGAGGGGGAGGAGCTACAGTCTCTCATTAGGGTGAATATTAATAACTCTAAATGTAGGTATTGTGATATACACTGAGGAGGAGGAGCTACAGTCTCTCATTAGGGTGAATATTAATAACTCTAAATGTAGGTATTGTGATATACACTGAGGAGGCGGAGCTACAGTCTCTCATTAGGGTTAAATGGGAATCTTCGTGATGGGTATCCTCACCTCTCGAGCGAATGCAGAAAGTCAGACATGCTCTTCCTGAAGTTGGCATCAGCTACATGGAGAGCTCCACACACCACTCCCAGCATGGTGTCCGGTCTTTCCGCATGCACCTTCTCAGCGATCAGGTGGTCCAGCCAGCCTGTGTCGATGTCATTACTCCTGAAGCTCTCTGTCTCCAACAGTTTAATGAGGTACTCCACAGTGGTCCTGAAATCCCCTCGGATGGACAGCTCCTTCATAGCTACCACCATGTTACTGCACAGAGCGATTTAGGCCACATTCACCCCACCAGACAAAACCCAGTATAATGATGGTCCACCACCATTATGTTTGGAGCAATGTTGTACTCGTGTACTGTTCTGAAGCACAGTGTGCGACCGGACTTACGAGATGGCCTCCTCGCGGTTTTCTCCCCAGGAGAAGCAGTGACCGAACTGAGAGTCAGCAAACTCGTGAAGACCCCCCGTGGCCCCGACACTGAAGTAGCCCCATACGTTCTTACTGCTGCGGAAGTTCAGCTCCTGCACCGTCCCTGAACTTGGTTTAAATCCCTGTAAAGTTGGTGAGGCGTACAGAATATCAGTACAGTTGTTTGGACAAATTAGGACACACAGTTAAAATATATATGAACATCTGAGCTGGACTGAAACCGTACAGAGAGCTGGTTATATAACGAAACAGAAAACGATCAAGAGCAAACCACACTAATGCCTGAGGTTTAAATAAATAAGACAGGCTCCTCCAAAACCATAAATGTGGGGATGCCTTAACACACGTCTTCACAAAGCTTAAAAATAAATATGACAAGACGTGGGTTTTCATGGGGTGTCCTAACTTATTCACATGACTGCGATGTGGTTTGTACATTAAAGAAAGTGTGTTTAATATAGATGATACGTTACTGAGACCCTCGCATGTCTTAATGTGTTAATACAGATGAATACACATGTTTTTATGGTATAATCACCGTAAAGTAGGAATACTAACCTCGTCTGGATTCTCGCTGGTGATACGTGCTGCAATGACATGTCCTCGAGGACAGGGGGCGCACTCTGGAGACTCAAAATGAATTGGCGTGTCCCCCCATGGTGCCTCACCATACAGCACACGAATATCTTTAATCCTGTAGAGAGGAATCCCCATGGCGATCTACAGACAGACACAGGATGCAGCTACACTACATTACCACACTTACACTTCTGATCGAGACCTTCAGTTGAACGTAACGTGGTTGCAGGACCCCGTTAACACAACCTGAGCAGTAAAAGTGATTGTAATGAAGACCAAAGGTGATCTGGTATCATATGGAATTGCACCCACACCGTGACACCAGACCTTCTGAACGGATTCGTTGGTCGACTCCACTGAGACGAAAGTGGGACTCGTCCCTGAAGATGACCTGCTGTCATTCTGAGAGACTCGACGCCTGGCTGATGTGAGGTGTGATGATGTACCTGTAACTGCGCAGCCGGCAGGTTGACATCTGCAATCATCTCAGTGCAGGGATGCTCCACCTGCAGCCTGGGGTTCAGCTCCAGAAAGTGAAAACTGCCGTCCTCTGAGAACAGATACTCCACGGTCCCTGCGCTCACGTAGCCCACCATCTTAGCCATACGCACTGCAAACTGAGATACACACACACACACACACACACACACACACACACACACACACACACACACACACACACTTATTAGAGGAGAATGATGAGTTTATTTGATGAGGTGTGCGCACACTTCAGCTGAGCTGTTCACACTTCTGCTGCAACAGGTACGACAATCTGATCTCACCCGCTCCATCTGCTCGAACGTGGCTGGGGAAACAATGGTGGGCGGAGCTTCCTCAATGATCTTCTGGTGCCTCCTCTGGATAGAGCAGTCTCGGCCGAACAGAGAGATGGCATTTCCGTATTCGTCCGCCAGGATCTGCACTTCCTGATGACGGGCATGCTGAGCCAGCTGCATGATGAAGATCGGAGAACCTGGCACCTCCACCTGGACCTGCAGAGTCATAACAGTGTCATAACAGTTACTGTCTTCTCAGCCGTGTGACTGAGACTGAAGCAGACGGCGTCTGAAGGTACCTGTCTGAAGAAACTGGGGAAATCATCAGCACAGTCCACCTTCCTGATGCCCTTCCCTCCTCCACCCTCGGAGGCCTTGATCACCACGGGATAGCCGATCTTCTCTGCGCCCTGAGGATCATATTTACCTCATTATTAAGACAGAAACTCAGAATTAAAGACAACTGAAGGAGAGAAAATTGATCTCATGGAAGGTGCAATGTGTGTGAAGGTTATAAAACAGTGAAGTTACAGCGAGGCCTTCGTCCACGTCCCTCACACAGCCTTTGGCATAAATGTCCAACGGGACGCTGATCACGTGACCTGGCCTTGGCTCCTCCTCCCCCCATGACAGCTTCAGCCCTGGAGAGAGAGAGAGAGAGTGAGAGAGAGTGAGAGAAGGTCAGGACTGAGGTCAGCCACAGAAACTACAGGAATGTAGAGTCTATTGTTCCTGAATAATTAAGATGTTCTGAGAAGATTATGGGTCTAATTCCAACTTTTCCAACAGTCTCATCTCCAGACCTGTCCCTGTTAGAAAATGTGTGGGACGCTATTGGACGCTCTGTCAACACTCCACCCCTACCACACCATCTGCAGAACTGAGGGAGAACATTCAAGCTGCATGAGATGGATCATCACAGGACACCATTAGGAACCTCTACACCTCCATGCAGAGACGTCTGGTGTGTTGCGTTAAACCCGACGCCGTCCTGAGAGACACCACTTCTGTATGAGTAGATCAATAAATATTGATCAGATCAGACTACAGTTATCATCAGTTATTGATCCTGATCACCTTCATCTTCCATCACAACAGAACTACAATCCCACACGTCCTTCTGGATATTGTTCTGATGATGAGTGTAAATGTAGAGGTCAGTGATACAGAGTCAGTGCAGAGCTTTACCAGATCCACTCCAGGGTAAAGTAGGGATTCCCGCGGTCTGCGCCACGATGGAGGACGCCACTTTATCTCCCAGAGCCCACATGGCTTTACTGGACGGACCTGCCAGAGACATACGAGCATGAAGATCTTAAGAAGAACAAACAGTGCGACTTTAAAGGGATAAAGGCTGTTTTAACCTGATAGTATTATTCGAGAACGAGTTTCAGCTCCACAGATAAGATCAGGCTTCGCAGACAATGAATGAAGTCCAACTGGGATTGATTAGGTCTATGTGGGGAATTCTGTGATGTAATCAGGACCAGGATGTCTCTGTTTCCAGTGAGGACAGTAGATATGTATGGACTGTATGCAGTAAAGATCAGTGGCTGTTATCTTTATAGAAGTGTCTGTGCTGAAGGTCAAGGCCATACCTAAGAACGAAATCCCCGCTTTATGGAGCAGCTCCGGCAGCTTGGGGTTTTCCGAGGCGTGACCCCACCCGGCCCACACGGCCTAAAGACAGAACAGCGTTAGCTCAAAACTGAATTACAACAGTAACTGTGAGGACACGAACGAGTGGGTTTTAGTCCCTGAGCTTGTTTTTTCAGTTGTGTGGATCAGCTCTGCTTTACTGTGGATCACACCTCTCACTCCGGAGCCACACCAAAATAATCCAAACACAAAAAAAACGGAGCAGGTCCCCAAAGACACAGAAAGCCGAATCGCTCTCTGATTTTAGATCTGTCTGTCATAGTAGAAGTAATTTTTAATAGAGACAGAAAAACGGATCAACACTTTATAGACGGTCCCTTAGTGTCTGTTTCGGCTTTAACGTACTCAGCGAAGTGGACGTTTTGGGAATTTGGACCGATTACACAGATCACCGCTCCATCTGATGAGCTGAGAGATGCTGGATGAATGAAGACGTCTCACTGTAACTGTTTTTGGACACTTTGACTGAAATAACAGTACCTCAGCTGTGGTGTGAGCTCAGGTCAGTCGAACCCGTCAGTCCCGCGGTCATTCAGTAATTATATTCACGAGAAACCTGACAGTTAGTCCTGGAAGTGCCGTGGACAAATGCTGATTGGACAATGTGTGGGTTCTAATCGTGGGTTCTGGGGTACACACTGTACCTGCACTGGAATCCTCTTTGCGATGTCTACGATCATCTCCACGTTGGCGTAGTTATTGTTGTTCGACCCCCCGGGAACTGGTACGTAGTGATCCGCCATTTTTATGTACTCTGAAGTACCGAAACACACAGAACACAAACACTGTTCACAAACAACAATGTCCAGTCGAGAACACCACAGCTATACACATGCAGAACGGTGCTCTACAGAGTGCTCCTGTGTGCACAGTGAGAGTAGAAACAGTGATGTTAAAACAGGTGTGCTGCTGATGGAACTGCACACGTCCACTGTGGCACTGGTTGGGAAGGAATTTCACAATGTTTGCCTTCGACTTTTGTTTTGTCTGACCTGCATTGGCCTTCAAGTCCTCAGGCGTGACCATGACGACGAAGCGAATGGTCCTCTCGTTGCGGAACATCTCGTAAGACCAGCGGCGGATGGATCGCATGCATTTCACTGCTGCAATGCCGTTGTTGGCTATCAGCACCTGCGGAGAGTAACGGAGTAAACATTAACTCCAGCTCTGGCTCTCAGCCGCGGTCCTGCAGTCAGCAGTCTGCTCACAGGCATGTGCTCAAGGTGAAACCAGGCACGGCGAGTTAGACTGTAAAAAAGCACATATTCACCAGGAACTTCACACATCAGCCATAACATTATGACCACTTGTTTCTACACTTGGTGCACAACTCCAGTCTCCACACAGGAGCTCTTTGTGGTTCTATAATTCAGACTGTAGTTCATCTGTTTCTCTGCAGACTTTATTCTCCTCCTTTCACCCTGATCTTCAATGATCAGGACCCCACAGGACCACCACAGAGCAGATATTATGTGGGTGGTGGGTCGTTCTCAGCACTGCAGTCACACTGACATGGTGGTGGTGTGTTCGTCATCCTCTAGTCCTAAATAAACACAATATCACTCTCTGATGTTCCACCTTCTCTATGACGCGGGACCCTCCGAAACGCTTGACGAACTCGGCCGGAGAGGCCACGGTGAAGTCTCTGGGCACGTCCATCCTTCTCTGCTCTCGTCCTTTCCTCATCAGGTGGGGACCGGACATACTAGGCCTGCAAAACAGAGACACTTGTTCATACAGCTGGTTACAGCCGACAGCAGGAGACGAACAGTAACAGAAAGTTCACCCTTTAACCTCTCGCCATGATCCAGAGAAACCTGCAGAGCTCTGATAACTGGGCTGATAAAGCAGGTCTATCTTGCTTATTAGGCTGATTTGCCTGCATGAAGCACGTCCTGTCTGTCCGTCTGGCTGCTCTTTACAGGTTGTTAAATTCATCTGAATTTTTAACAATCGAGCCTCGAGGACTGCAGCTAAAAATGAGCCAGAGAAACACTACATGCCATTTTCACATGCGGTTTGGACTCCACTGGTCAACAGGGTCCATGACTGTCCACAGTTAACGGATGAGAGGATGAACTGATCTCCAAATGAAATAAAAGATTTTCAGGCTCCCAAGAGATTTTAGTTCCCTTTTTAGCTCTTAGTTTACTGTGTCTCAGCTGGAAAGGGTCATGGGGTCAGGGTCCATCTCCTCAAACCTTCTAAAACCCCATCCCAACAAACACCAGAGGTCATGGGTTCCTCTGATCAGCTGTTGAACTCTCTGATCATGTTTTTATCAGAAGCCCCTTTCACACACATGGCATCCCAAACCTGGACCGGTATGAACGCAAATGTCCAAATCAGTCGTACCAGACATTATCCCCCAGTCCAGGTAATGACCAGGTGAGTCCATGTGTTAATAGGACAGATCATGTCTTCCACAGAAAGTGTCCGGCGGCCTGCTGCACGTGTGAAAGATTCCCAGGTGACAATGTTCAGGCTCTGGAGTGCTGGTGCACTGTTCTACTGTGCAGCAACACCTTAACAAATATGACCTTCATGGAAGAGACATCAGAAGACAACCTTTCCTGCATCCTCACCACAAAACTCAGCGTCAGACGTTTGAGAACCTAGTCCTGTGGGCTGCAGTGAACAAAGGATTGTCTGGAGAACAGGTGCAGAATTTTAAGAAGAAAAAAAAAACAAAACTCTATCTGTTAAGCATGGGGGTGGATGGATCCTGCTCTGGGCTTGTGTTGCAGCCAGTGGAACAAGGAAGAGAGTGGAGAGAAGAATGGATTCAGTTAAATACCAGACAGTCTGGAAGCGAAGACAAAACATCTCACCATCCGTGAAAGAGCTGAAGATCCTACAGCAGGAAAATGATCTGAAACACAACTCAGATTCTACTACCTTAAGCACACTGAAGGTTTTGCCATGAACCTCCTGGTCCCCTGATCTTACCATCATTAAACATCTGCGGACAGACCTCAAAAGAGCAGAACCACGAAACGGGACAGAATCTGATCGAGATTTTAATGTATATCACTGTAAATGAACACAACATTATTTGGCTGGATTACATGAGTATCTGTAATCACCAGAGAATCTCAGCTGGAGCTGTGATTGGTTATCACCATTTCTATTGGTACTATAAAGACTGACGTCATGACAACGATTAATAAATGACACTACAGACCACACAGAACACAGCTCTCCTCCATGATGAGCAGCTGAGAAATGAATGAAGGTCTTAAACAGGACTTAAAGCCTCCTCTGAATCAGTATCGTCCCTTTAAACTTCACCGCAGTCCCACTGTCCCAACGTACCTACCCGGTAATGACCCATCAGACCTGCCTGTCACGCTCAGCTGATTGTCTCTGTTCTCTGTGACCTGCAGCACTAGGTAAATGCACTTGAAGGCCCATGACATGGTCTTCAACAGCCAATCACGTGTGGGCATCTAATCATTGCAGACACAGGGAGGAGGTTCCCACCTTTCATCACAATCTGGACTTTAACACGTCCTCTACAGCTGAGCTCTTGGGTCTCGGCAACAGCAATGACAACAACAACGGCAAATCATTTCCTCCAGTACAGTAGAAATCAGACTCAGCACTCTGTAAACACCGTGAGCACGCCCACAGAGGTTCACCCTCAAAACCATCAGTTTCATAGAGCCTACAACAGAACCCTGCGGGTCTCCATACAGAACAGTAGTTTCTGCTCTGAGATGAATGAAACATTTAGGGTTTAAAAGGATGGAGAACCAGAAACATTCTAAGGAACTATAGAACGATAAACTCCAGGACGTTCTTCATTTACCCTCAAATCTGGACCTCAGGATCCAACCTGAAACTGTCCTGTAGAAAGAATATATTTCCATAACACCACAGCCATTCAGCCCCACCCATTCAGCCTACAGGCAGTTAAGCCCCACCCATTTTGCATACAGCAGTTTATCTCCAGTCATTCGTCTTAAAGCAGTTTAGCTCAACTTGTTCAGCCTAGAGGTTTAGCTCCACCCATTCATCTTACAGTAGTTCCACCCATTTTGCCCACAGCAGTTTAGCCCCACCCACTCATCCTACAGTAATGTGATCCCTCTTGTTCCGTCACAGCAGTGCAGTGTTTTACTCTTCGTATTTTCCATACGACCCTAATTATTTCACCCCCAGCCAATCAGAACAGATCTCATTTACATATATCAGCATGTGGACTGAGGCGGTAGAGTAATACTACAGGACTGCACACTAATATGACTCGGGTTACGCAGTGTTACACAGCTCTGGAGAGGTTCTCATGCAGCTCCACCAAAGTTCCATAGTGCAGTAGCAGCATTCCGTCCCGCGGTGGGAATGACGGAGACGCCGTTCTCCTTATTACAGCCAGTGGAGCAGAAACATGATCCTGGAACTGATATTTTAAGGTACAACTGATTCTTAACGCTGCTTTATTGAGCTGTTTTTAGTGAACACAACCACGTAAATGCTATAAGTGGAGCTGGGGGCGGAGCTACCACACTGCTGTCCTGTCCAGCTGGAGAGGGTAAAGGGTCGTCTGCATTTCTCTCTGCTGTGATACTCGGGGAGGTGGTGGCTGAGACAGCACAGTCAACAGCCAACAGGACGGGATGTCTCACTGACGCCGAGTCACAATTATATTTTATACATTATGCTGTGATGATCCATCCCATGCAGCTTGGATGTTCTCACTCAGTTCTGCAGATGGTGTGGTAGGGGTGGAGTGTTGATAGAGCGTCCAATAGTGTCCCACACATTTTCAATCAGGGACAGATCTGGAGACGAGACCGACCACGGCGTAGTATCTGTGTCTTCAAGACGAGATCTTGAGACGGCAGCAGTGCGTGGACGAGCGTCGTCCTGTTAGAATAGGAAAGGCAGAACCACTGGTTGCAGAACCTCATTAACGTAACGTTGGTCTGTTAAAGTGTCTGTAATGGAGACTGACGGTGATCTGGCATCGTACAAAATTGCACCCACAGCACGACACCAGACCTTCTGGACGTGACAAACTGACCACGGCGCTTCCTCATACGAATTCTTTGGTTGTGTCTGAAGATGACCCGATGCCATTCTGAGTGATTCCATAACATCTGGGATGCAGTCAGTAAGTCCAGTTCTTCACAAGATCCACTACTTTCTTCAAAATGAGAAATTCTTCTTCCTGTTAACTGCACCTGTTCCAACAGGGTCTGAAGTTTCTACTCTCTTATTGATCAGAGAAAGAGTTTAAATAAGATGATCAGGTTCCTCAAATCTCTCCTAAAGCCCAAACTGAGGGCAGTGAGAAGGAACTTCGGGAGTTCCTCAGACATGCTTTGGGAACAGATGGGGGTTGGGGAACATTACACAACTGTTCTGGACCTCAGCATGAGCAGCGAGCTTTGTTCCCTGCAGGAATCTGTGGTTCTGCATGTGTGGAAAAGCTCAGTCTTGCTCTGCAGATGTTTTCCAACCAGAAGAACACAAACACAGTGTGTTCCCTTGACCTGCTCCCTGCATGTGCTCTGCATGTGCTCTAAACAGGCTCTGCTTAAGTTATGCTTAAGTTACCACTGACCTCCTGATCTCCTCAAACCAGCTGTGAGTTGGCCGTCCAGCTCCGTCCATGACAAAGACTCGGACCCCCAGACGAGAAGAGCCAAAGAAGAAACCTCCACCACTTCCCTGCTTTCTCTTCAGTGGCTCTTCCAACCTTTTCACTCCTCCCCTCCGTCTTTTCCTTTTCCAACTCTCTCCTTTTATTCTCTGCCCCCCCCTCTCTCTCTCTTTTCTCCTCCCCTTCTTCTCTTCCTCTCTCGCCCTGGCACTCTGTCCCCTCCCCCATGTGGACCAAAACAACTATGTGAAGCCGAGCACGTGGTTCTCAAACACTACAGAGAGTGTGTGTCAGTGTTTGCCCTGCAGGAAATTTAACACCAACACACATACACACACACACACACACACACACACACACACACACACACACACACACACACACACACACACACACAGAGTTCCGCTCCCAGAACGATTCGTCTACAGACCTTGAAACTGCCTGAAAAGCTGCACAAATCATAAACAAAAGACTTTTATTTTGTCTTTGTGTAAATGGTCTGAAAGCTGGTCTGTAAAAAAGTACATTTGACCTTTCAAGGCAAAAATGCATTAGAGCAGCAACCGTTCCCACCTCCGGACCACCACCCCCTCCCCCCCCCACAACAACGAAACAAAAACAACGCATCTCTGTAAGTCAGACCTCAAGTCCCATCTGTGAACTTTACACATCACGTTTAAAGGAGCCTGGATTTTTAGCTTTTTCTGAGGAACCGTCTCTTCATTCCTTCTTCATTTAAGAACCTCCTGCAGCTTTGAATCACTAACTGTCTGAATCAGGAGCCGCGGCTGCGTCGTCTCAAACTGATGATATTTACTTTACTTTGCATTAATTCTATATAATCTATATAATAAATGCTGCTTTGAACTGCACTGCAGACTGTGTTTATAATGTTATAATAAACACTTATAATAAAATGTTTATATCAGTCCGATTCAGGAAATACAGGAACGGATGTCATGAAATGTCACACTTCAATCCACGATTCCTGATCCGATCTTTTCCGCAGTTACTGCGTCCACACTGCCGACACGTTCGCGGCATTAAAAAGAGGTCGTCACTAAACTCCTCTTTTATTGGTCCAAAGTCCAAAACTGGAGTCAAATGAATCATCTTCTAAATAATCTAAATGGATAATCTGTAAATCCACTGCTCCTTCCTTCATTCTCACCTCTGGGCTCATTACGATTCACCTCCTGCAGGGGACGAACCTGCCTCTTCAGGAGACCCTCACGACCAGGCTCGTCCGAACCGCTGAGTCAAACGTGTGACTCGTGTGTCTCTCGGTGTGTCTGAATGCTTTAGAACTGATTCAGGATCAGGCTCCTCAGCCTGTTTACACTGATCCATATTCCTGAGCGGAGAGGCTTCAGGAATATCGGCCCAGATTCTTTCCACTGGTCAGATAAACACATAAAACTACCCTCATCATCTCTATCTATGGTGAACAAGGGCACACGGTGCGTCTGCCAAAGCCTCAGAGAGGCCTGCTTCTCTGCCACATCGCTGTTGTTCAGACTCAATGTCAGACAGGAGAGCTTCCATTAATAGGACAGAGACGCGTGGCATGCAGTAATAACACAGCCTGAGTGCATCGAAAGGTCATGTGACCGGGAGCCAAACTGAGAGTGACCATAAGAACTTCACAGCCTTTCAGGCCACAGGTCAGATTTTGGCACAACAGCACCCTCTTCTGGCAGAGTCACATACTAACTGTGTACAGTAGGACTGGTTACTTACTGTTCCTGAAATAATACAGACTGTAATAACACAGACATAACAGCAGACTGGGATATGCAAATGAGCCAGCCAACCAACCATGACCAGTGAAAAGAGATGACCACAGCTTCAGCTGGGACTGCTAAAAGACAAGTGACCGACAGAATAAAATAATAATAATAATAAAATAGTTGGAAAACCAAAGGCCACTATTCTAAAGCTCTTATTGGTTGACGTCCAATTTAAACTTCATTTTAACTGGTTTTGAAATAGAAAAGTGCAAGTTCAAGCAGATTTCACCTCCAGGGATTTGCTACATGGTTGCTACGGTACCTCAGGCTGTTTCCTTGGTGTTGCTAGCTGGTTACTACGATGGTTTCTGTGGCATCCAACGTGGTCACTATAGTGCAGAGAAGTTTGCTATGATTTCCCAGGTGGTCGCTATGGAGTTACTAAGTACTTGCTAGATGGGTGGTAAGGTGTTGGTAGGTGGTTGCTATGGTGTTGCTTTGTGGTCTCTATGGTTTCTCAGGTCATTGCTATGGTATTACTAAGTACTTGCTTGATGGGTGGTATGGTGTTGTTAGGTGGTCACTATGGTTTCCCAGGTGGTTGCTATGGTGTTACCATTGTGTTCTAGTGTTTGTTAGAAATGTGGCCTCGGAGCTCCAGCATTTAGTTAAAACGTAAGTTGGACACACGGATGAAATCCTTATTTTTCACCAAACGTTGAAGTTTTAATATCTGAATAAATATCAGTATATTCAGACGTATTTATATGACAGATTAAATATCAAAATCACAGAAATCACACCACCTGTGAGGGACGACACTCTACAGGTTACAGGTTTGTTCAGATTCAGTCGTAGAAACATCGTAATTAAAGGTTCTTATTTAAATCAACAGCCTGCTGTGTTTCTGCTCTTACAGATAAACACTGATGCTTTATCATCTTACTCTGTTCAGGTATCAAGCATATGGAGATATGAGCTTTTCGTCCAGCCCTACTGGACTTACTGTGTCTACTACTACCAGTCAAAAGTTTTAGAACACCCAATATGGGTTCTGAAACCTTCAACCAGTAGCGTACATGCAGCAGAAAGTCGTTATTCGAGAGATCCCATCCCTGAAACTGACTGGTTTGACTAGTTTACAGTCAACCACAACATTATGACCAGCATAATACCTGAACCCATACTGGGTGTTCTAAAACTTTTGACCAGTCTACTGCGATGCTGAACCTAAACACACAGGTCAGAGGTCAGTGTTACTGAGGTGCAGACTCCTACCTCATGCTCAATGATGGCAGAGGTGGAGGCGGTGACTCCTGAGAAGCAGAACCTGTGGGTTGAGGGACAGCTGGGTTTTGGGGTTTGGCAGCCTCCTCATCAGAGGAGTTGTCTTCTGAAGCACCCAGGATGAACTTCAGCTTCTCCCTGGCTTCCTCAGTTGTTCTAAACCTGGGTCTGGAGACTTCTGCAGTGACACTGGAAGAGCACTGTGAATCTGAGTCTGCTGGTTCCATGGCGTGGGACTGTCTGGGTTGATGATCATCTGGACTGTAGTTTGGCAGTGGAGGCTTTTCCATGTTTGTAATGGTACTTATTAGCACTGTACTCTCCGCCTGTGAAGAAAGGGAGGGAGGTATATTAGTGGAAAGCTCCTTCACAGACACGCACACTTCGTTTGGATAGGAATCAGAGATGTCTCTCGACAAAGACGCTGTGTTTCGTAATAAAGAAGACTACAGCTGGAACGGAATTGTCCTTCAAGATCATAATGCAAACAGAAAACGAATGACCTGATCAGGATCATTACAGCAGCCTTAGTGAAGTCATGTCCAGACGGTGACACTGTGACATAGGTCTGCTCACCGCTACAGTGGTCAGCCCTGTCGCAAATGCTGGGTCTCTTACATCAGCCACTCGGAGGAGACATCCAAACAAGCTGTCCCTTTAAGACAGCAGCGTTTCGAGGACAACAGGAAGTAGTCTACAGACTTCATTTAAACCCCTTCAGGATGGACCATCTCTGCAAGCTTCTGGAGCCTGGAAGAGAAACACAGATTTAAATGGGGTTCAAATGGGGCCACTTTTGGCCCTTACAGCTCACACGTGGGCCAAACAGCTCCCTCTCACCATTAGCCTGACCCAACTGCACAGAACCCAAAATGCACAAAGCTCACAGAACTGGTCCAGAACCTGTTTATAATACAAACGAGTGTTTTTCCATGATATTAAAGATCCCATGACAATGAAAGACCACACAATCCCTCATGTCCAAGTTAAGCCCCGCCCCCTTTCACTCCTAAAATATAAACAGCAATTACAAGTAATAAAAAC
The DNA here is from genome assembly GCA_034509495.1 of Acestrorhynchus altus. NCBI lineage: Eukaryota > Metazoa > Chordata > Actinopteri > Characiformes > Acestrorhynchidae > Acestrorhynchus > Acestrorhynchus altus. The sequence goes on along the minus strand of CM067522.1, from coordinate 987,815 downwards.
AAGACAAAGTATAAGACAGCCAATCAGAACAGAGCTTGTTTACATACAGCCTGTCTGTCTTAAAGGGCCAGTATCCAAAACAGCCTGTTTGCTCTGAAGCGAGATCGGGAAACATGAAGAAGGTGAGGGGTGTCCAGATTTGGACACAACCTTTAGTTAAAGACAATAAACACACCTGCTACTGGTCTTCTTATGGAGTCAGGCCGTGTCGGTTGAGCTGAAACAGATTTACTTATACACAGCGATCCATATCCATCAGAATTCCCATTCCACTCTACAACGTGAGGACACAAGAGCCAGAACTGCTCCTCGGAAGAAATGGCTGAACAAGTGAACACATGTACCGGCATGGACTGTGCCCTCAGCCCTATCGTATTCTAAGCCCTATGAGAGTGACCTCATGATGTTTATTTCCAGCCCAGCCCCCTCTCGCCTGCAGACACAGACCCTCAGAAGGAATGCTGTCAGCACTTCAGGATCCACACATCTTCAGCCTGAGCTCATACAGACCTAACAAAGCCAGCAGTGATGGTGAGATCAATGAGCAGTGAAGTTCAAAACAGTCTGATCTGGGTCTTCCAAAGCCCCTCAGAATGAGCGGATGAGGCTGAGACCCAGCAGAGTGGACGAGCAGCCTGTCCTTCACGTCTTGGTCTCAGCAGTAAGCCTTGACTCGGAGGACACGGCTCTTCTTCTCTCATCACTACATTAAACAGCCTGTCAGATTCGGACTGTTTGGACTCTCCTAGTAACAGCTTACACCCGATGACAACACTGTGCATAAGCTTTTAACCTGTTACCTGTTTTTTATTCACTTATATCTGTTTTACCAGTTTATGAGTGTCCTTGGGTCAGTTTTTACACGTTTAAATCTATATTTACCGGTTTATGAGTGTCCTTGGGTCAGTTTTTACACGTTTAAATCTATTTTTACCAGTTTATGAGTGTCCTTGGGTCAGTTTTTATACGTTTATATCTATTTTTACCAGTTTATGAGTGTCCTTGGGTCAGTTTTGTATATGTTTATATCTGTTTTTACCAGTTTATGAGTGTCCTTGGGTCAGTTTTGTATATGTTTATATCTGTTTTTAGTCTACAGGTGTCCTTGGGTCAGTTTTATAAGTTCTGGCCCATTATCACCAGTCTGCCAGTGTTTTAAGCAGTCTTACTGACCTATCTTTTACTGGAGTGTGCTTTTCTGTTTCTCAGAGTCTGTCTTTAACAGTTTTTAATCTGTTTTCTATGAGTTATATTTCCCAGCATGTGTTTTTCCCAGTTGTATGAGAATCATTTGCTTATTTCCAGTATTCCCAGTATGTGTGTGAGAGTTGGCCTGTGAAGTGGGTGAAAGGTCAGCTGCAGGGAGGACCTGAGTTCACTATCTGCCCCAAACAAACCGCAGCTAAATGTGGCAGAGAAGAAGCAAAGGTCAGCAGAGCTGCGGTCACAGGGACTGACCAGCTGTTTGAACTCCTGTTAGTCAAACCACAGCATAAACATCCCACATCGTGTGATTAAACTCCCCCTGTTCTGTGCTCTGGTGTTTATTAGGCTTAATACTCATGAACGCGCGCGCAGGGCTCTAATATTACCGTTAAAGCATCGTTTCAGTCTGAATGTGAGGCGCTGTGTGTGTGAACTCTCCGTTCCACCTTAAATCCCGCCGCTGTGCGCGCGCTGTCCCGCCTCCGCCGCTGCCTCTTCGCTCGCTCCGCCGCAGCGTTTAAGGTGGAACGGAATCTCCAACAGGAAGCCCGTTTTCAGACGCACGGCTGAAGCCTCGCTCATAAACAGTAACCCGGAGCCGACAGCACTCCGTCACCCTCCAGACTGGACTGACCACAGCCTGGACAGAGCAGGGTCCGGCGCTGCAGCCGCTCCGACGCGCTGTGTTTACTCCGCGCAGCAGCGAGGAGTCGGTTCCCGAGCGAGTCGGCTCTTTGAATCGAGTCTGTACTGGCGGACACTGGGAGTCGACTCGCAGTGAAGAGTCGTTTGTTGAGGCTGGAAACTGAAAGCTCCACCTGCTGCACCTTTGCTCTCTGATGATCTCTGCAGCTTGATGGAGTCATCATTTCAGATTCAAACCTTCTTCATAGGATCTTCACCATCAATGGGAAAGTACTGATTAGATGGTTCTTCTCTGTGATGGAAATCTACTGTGTTTTAAAAGAACCTTGAAGTGGATAGAAATGTTATTAGACTTAAGTTAAGTATAAGTTTTAATTCTTATATTTTATTTTATATGTAAATATTTATATTGTAATGTTTTACACACACACACACACACACACACACACACACACACATTAGAGGGCAGTGAGCACACATGCCCGGAGCAGTGGGCAGCCCTATCACTAGTCACAAGGCTGGTTCCCTCTCCACTGCATAGGGGCTGGTTCCTGGTTGCCCCTATATATAGTGTATATTATATATATATATATATATATATATAGTTTTATAAGATCTAACGATCTGCATTTCCGATAAAGTACACATCTATACAGTCAGCTAACTGCTGAACCCAAGGCCTCGTCTTTCTCCATATATTTATGGTGCAATCAGTCAATCAATTGGCACCACCAGTAGATCAGACTCTGACATTGGGTTGTTGTACCATGCCGGCCTGTCTGCCTGCCTGCTTGTCTGTCTGTCTGTCTGTCTGTCTGTCTGTCTGTCTGTCTGCGTTTGACTTGAAATGTTTGGTTGAAATCGTCATGAATGTGTTTTTGTTGGCGTTTGATGTTTAATTCCTTCTGTGTGCAACAAATTCATCCTGTCTTTATGCAGAAATGTAAATCAGTCACTGTAAACTGCAAATAAACCCCTAAAAACAGCGTAAGATCTTACTCAGATAATCATTTTGCAATACAGACACTTAATTATTCAGTGAAATAATTGAAAGAACAACAAAATGCCTTTTATTCAGCATTTATTTGCTTGGAAACAGGAGAAGAGTTTATTAAAGAGCAAGCAAACAAAAGAAGGTCATTTTTTAAAACCACAGAACATCCTACACAACTTTCACCTTCAGCTTTTCATACATTTCAGGATTAAATCAAATCATTTTTTTTGGGGGGGGGGGGGGGATTCTGAGTCGATAATTTTAGGTTTGGTGATGGTTTTATGCAGGTCTGTTGTTCTTTCTAGGTTAGTCCGTCCCAGTTGAGGGTAATTTTAATTGTAAAGAGTGAAAGTACAGAGAAAAATGATTTGAGTGATAAATCCACACAATAATCACAAATATTAAATGAACCTGTTAAAGGCATTTGCAGAATATTTCAGGGAAGATTGTCTTTGATAATGGAAGTGATATTTGTAAGCTTTAAGCACTAAAACCCTGACGTTTTGATGATTAAGTTTGATTATTAAGGATATATAAATGTAAAGAGAGTAAACAGAACATTGTTACAGAGGCTTTTGTCTTCATTTAATCTGATCAAGTGCCTTTAACACCCTTCTTTAACTGCACTGCGAGTTTCCACAGGGCAATGCCGTGGCTCATCTTCAGGTCGGGCAGATTGTCCAGACACTCCACAGCCTTTTCGTCAATCTCATTGAAGTCAACGAAGGCTTCAAAAGTGTCTTTGATTCTGGAAAAAAACAACAACAACACTGTAATCACTAAAACTAATTTACAATAAAAGGTCTTAAAAATGAAAGTACGCGTGACTACGCATGTCACGATAATTTGTCCTAGAAATAATTGCGATATATGATATGATCATAATTTTAAGACCATTTATGTCATTAATATAATAATAGTATAATAATAGAATTACAGCCCTATAATTTGCATTGAACAATTTTTAATTAAGAATATTAAGACATTACATTTACATAAAACGATTCAATATTTCATTCATATTTTTGTTCTTAAACAGACAACAGGACATCAAGCAGGCTATAAATGCCTTTGTCTCTTCTGAATGAAGGACGTGAAAGACTGCAGCAGCAGTAGTCTACGGCGGTATTGGGGGGTCCGTCTGCTGTGTGTACATGGAGGGGCTTTTATTATGCACTGCACTTGTTTCCTTCACAATAGATGATGCTGTCTGCTTACAGACACAAGCTCAGCTCAGACAAAGAGCAGACAAGAGATGAACTGAGTGAAATACATGCAATTAAACACAATTGTTAACATGTCAGTCGACACAATGATAGGAGTCGTGTCTTCTCACATTATTGTACTGTATTGCATTGTATTGTTAATCAGACATCCCAAGTTTCCCGGATGTTCCGGGAGTCTCCTGCATATTATATGATATATATAACATACCATAATCAGTTTTTGCAACTTGGGATGTCTGGATCTCAGGTCTCAGAACTGTATGTACTTAGGACACAATCAAGACAAAATGAAGGCTAAACGAGAGTGTCCTTGGTAAGTGTGCAGAGAACAGAATTGGAGAGTTTCAGTAAAATACTCACAGCCAAGTTGGAAGAACCTCCTTGAGCTTGATGTTCATGATCACATAGTGGAGCTCAGTGATGAGGACATCGATGTTATTCAGACGAGCCAGAATTGTCAACTTTTCATTCTTTTGTTCTTCTGTGAATTCTATATGGAAACGAGGATCCACAATCATGAAGAATGGATTCTGAAACACAAGAGTTCTACTTTTTTACGGGTTGAATTTTATATTCGTGGACAAAAATCTTTTTTTTTTCCAATAAACCTTTCAGCAGTGGTGCATGAGAGTTTATAGTTTTCTATATTTCAGGCTGGAAAAAGATACAAAACAATCAGGAGAACACTGAACAACAATGGTGAGCATGAGAAGGAGAAACTGCTTCTCTCCAGAAAGAACATTGAAAGAACAGTTTGATAAAGATGGACAAACCAGAAGACGACTGGAACAACTGATCATTTTGGTTTAAATGAGAACAAAGGAAAACACTGCATTCCTCATCTGTGAAACATGGTGGGGGTAGTTTCATTGTTTGGGACTGTTTTGCTGCATCTGGGGTAGGACAGCTTGACAAACATTGATCATATTCTAAATGAAAATGTCAGGACATCTGTCCATGAGCTGAATCTCATGAGAATGTGGGTCATGCAGAAAGACAATGACCCAAAGCACACAAGTTGTTCCACCAAAAAATGTTTAAATAAGAAGGTAATGTTCTGGACGGATCCAGTCAGAGTCCTGATCTTAATCCAGTAGAGATGTTGTGAAGGAGCTGAAGCAGCAGTTGATGGAGGAAACCACCAACATCACAGAGCTGAAGCTGGTTTGTGGAGGAATGAACTCAGATCAGTGCAGGACTGATCAACCGCACAAAAGGGGACACAGCAGATACTGAAAGCAGGGGGTCACATACTTTTACCCTCATTTCCCTTAAAAATAATGAGCGTAAGTGTAAAATCTATGGAGGGTTTAAAAGCATCACTAAATCTCTAACTACAGTCTGTCTTCAATTACCTGGAATTGTGCTTTAAATTCATATGAAGGTGGACAGGAGCTTTTGTAAACGACCCCGTGTTTAACACCACTAACAGATGTTCAAACACATTCGCAAATTAAAATTGTTGTTCTTTAATATTCAGACATTCAAATGCAGTGACTTTGACTTAATTTCCTTCAGAAAAATATCGTCACAAATTTTCCAAAATGAAAATAACGTTCTCAATGTGCAGATGAACTGTTCCATACCTGATTCATCTCAATGAGTAGTGAGGACTGTCTTAAAGACAAAACCTCCCACAGAGACTGAATGTGTTTGACTTTGGCGGTTCTCAGCACCTGAAAATATGAGACATTTGTTTTACAATCAGGAGAACATCCAAGAAATGTAGATACAACGAATTACAGTAAAAAATAAAAGTTACTGGTAAGCTCAAGGTCTGCGCCCTGTCTCCCAGTTTCAGGTCTTGCTTCAAATACGTAATGAGAAACTGGTCTGGTTGAGGAAACGAGAGCTTCATAAATCCAATGGCAATCTTCAGGGTTGAAAGTGCTGAAGAGATCTCGTTCAAAAACCTAAAATCATTCATGATGCAGTTCCTGTCATTGGTGTTCAGGGGCTCCTGAAGTAGAGGAGGGTAATGTTTAGTGGAGAGAGGTACACAGTTTTATTATTATTGTTATTATCATTTATAATTATACTACGACTACTACTACTACTAATACTACTACTACTACTACTACTACTACTAATACTACTACTACTACTACTACTACTACTACTACTACTAATACTACTACTACTACTACTAATACTACTACTACTACTAATACTACTACTACTATGACTACTACTAATACTACTACTACTACTGCTAATAATAATAATAATAATAATAATTATTATTATTATTATTTATAATGATACTACTACTATGACTACTACTAATACTACTACTACTGCTACGACTAATAATAATAATAATAATAATTATTATTATTATTATTATCATTTATTATTATACTACTACTACTACAACTAATGATAATAATAATAATTATTATTATTATTATCATTTATTATTATACTACTACTATGACTAATAATAATAATAAGAAGAAGAATTATTATTATTTATAATTATACTATTATTATTATTATTATTATTGTTATTATTATTATCATTATTATTATTATTATTATTATTATTATTATTATTATCATCATCATCAATCACCCAAAACTCTGAATGCTAACTGTCTATCATCTATTTTCAGAATTATTTCAGAAAGTCTTGCTGGATTATCAGTTAAAATTCAATAGAGATGCATGTGCAAGTCTTCTCATTCATACCAGCTGGTCTTTCACTGTGCTGAAGAAGGCGCGGAGGGTTGTTCCAGTGTTGTATTTATAAACTGGCAGAGTCTGGAACATAAAAATAAGATATGTAATAAAAACTGAAGATCTGTCAATGTTATAGCATTGCTTCAACAGAAACAGTTCTCATCTGTTCAAAGCAACTCCTAAATGCTCTCGGAGAAACCTGAAACATCTGAGGTCCTACAACGTAACTCAACTCTGATTTTTCTTTTTTAGATAATATGAAATACTAAATAGAAAGTTTGCTTTAGTGTAACTATGTGAAAAACACTAATACACACTAATGTCTGTACGGAGGAGTAAAGGTGAAGCATACAACCACAAGAACACTGTAGCAACTGCTAAGGGTGGTGTTGGGGACTGTTAGGTGGTCATTGGATCTGGTACATTGCTCAGAGTAGATGGAATAATAAAGAAGGAGGGATTCCTCAGAATTCATTATAGCCAGAACATTAGGATGCACTAGGCTGCAAAAGACCTTCAAAAACATTGTACATCAGAAGGACGTGATTACAGAGGTCTCGCTGGGCTTTGGCATTGTGCTGAGTATGTTTCAAAGACAGTGTTACTAAGTAGTTTCCATACGGGGTGCCCAAACATTTGTCCTCCTCTGATGAGACTGTAAAAGATCACGGTAAATATCACTGTGGCCACATTAAACGTCCATAAGCAGGTTTAATTTCCTGCTGAAGGTCTTTGTGGGATTTGTTTGTGTTCTTCTAAAGAGCAAAGCAAGAAATTATGATGTTCTACAAAGTACCATGACCATCCCTGCTCAAGATCTCGCCATGTTCAGCACGACGACATGGGCCAACGTGGACATCAGGTTGACATTTTGAGTGACCTGTGTTTTCTATCAGTCTAAAGGTGGTGCACGTACAGAGAGCTTGATCATGGGCTTCTCCATGAAGAACCGGTCAACCAGCTGCCTCTCCACAGCTTTGAAGTTGTAGTTAGTACTTTCTTTCCCGTCCTCATTGACCACGTGGTCGATGTTTGAAACTGCAGTAGTCAGGAAGTCATGCTCAGGAACACAAGTAATTACATGAGATGGCCTGACTTCACTGGTGCCAATGAACCTGAAATCAACAAACAAAAGGAAGAAAAAGAAGCCAGATGTTTTAAAACCGCGGTTCCAACAAAAGACAGACGTCAAAGCACACCGTCAAGGTAAGTGGCAGCAAATGTACACTACAAATGAGGTGATGACATTGTTTTCATACTCATTTATGACAATTACCCACGTCAGATACATGAAATGACGGTTACCTGTCTGCACTGGGGTTGACGAGGTTTATAAAGTTGTTCTGCGTTCTTACGAGGTACTCTGTTACAGTGCAGGCGACAGACCCTTCCATTGGTAGGAAGTCCAGAATCACTAAGTCGTTCACATCCTTCTCCTTCAGTTCTTGGGATAGCATGGAGTCTACAACAAAAATGCATGAGTCTTCTTTAACGGTTGACTCCTGAGCTTTCTACGTTACTGCACATATGAAGATTTTTAAAATCTTACACTTCATTTTCTTCAAATGCCTCCAAATCTCCTTCATAGCTGCAGCGTTTTCAGTGAAACCCTGCTGATCATCATCTGAGACAAAAGAAAACAACAACAACAACAACCCTGTTATATGCAGCTCCATTAAGTCGATACTATAACTGCAGTAACCGTGCGGGTATATGGTATATAAAGACAATGATAAACTGGACACAGGAAAGGTTTGTAGGGCATTTTCATTTTCAGCTCTTAAAGTGGTTTATTGTAATTATTGGATTTACGTTGTGAACAATAAATACACACTGGCTGGGCCTCTCATAACTCTGTACACTTAAGGGAAACGGTGATACACATCTTAAAGTATTGATCTGTAACAGCAGAGACACAGCAGGCTGTATATCTAAATAATAGCCTTTAATTACGAAAACTGAAATCTGTGGAGTGTTGTCATAAATACGGCACTTTATCAAATTATATTTTTATCAAATAAGTAGAAATTGTGTCTGAAATATGAATAAAAGTGCAGGTTTTAAATGTGTTTCTGTAGATTTGTCCCGTTTTCACATAAGCATGAAATGTCAGTTCATATGGTCAATGGTGGCTTCACAGGAGCAGGCATAAACGCTCTTAACTTGGAATGGAAGAGCTTATTTTACTTATCTTAGGGCATTTCTATTGGTATTTCTATTCTATTGTGTACAGAGCAGCTGCAGGGTTCAAACCACGAACAAAAATGGAGATACGTGGTTTTCATCGGCCAGCAGAGACGTATTCATCAGCTGAGGACGCAGTGTTGTTTGATGTAGTGAGGTTCTGTAGGGTATTAACAGGGTTTGTCATCTAACCTGCCACGTTCTCCTTCATGAATGTATTTATGGGCACATCCTTGTAACACTGCACATCCACGTTTTCAAACTGAGACATCAGCTTCTGCTGAAGACGCAGCACTTGAGGCAGGTATCTGATGTACGGGATGTGGGAATGCTGTTGGTGAAAGAAACATTCGAGATTAGAGGTGAACCTAAGACATCAACACTGTTACGTTGGCTGTATTCAACGCCGTTGCCTGATTCATAGAGTTGTTTTTGCTGGAAATACTTCATTTGAAAATTCCTACATTTTTGAGGAGTTCGGAGAGGACAGCAACTTCTTCCCGTTTACTGTCCTGCTCAATCAAGTGAGCCAGGTGCTGAAGGGTCAGCCTCTGCTCGAACCTCCACAACAGTGGAAGGTTGAACACTCCATCGGTTGGTAGATCCTTCAGCTGGGGTTCCTTGTTGTAGATAATCTGTGCCAATATATCCATGCCACGCAACTGGAGAATGTTGCTCTTCACGCTGGACAACTGTTCCTCAAAACGCTATAATCACAAGAACACCAGAGAGGTTCTTTACAGTGCAGCCACACAAAGTATGAGTGCATACCCAGCAGGAGCCAAAACATTATGACCACTTGTGAAATAAGAGCATTGTGAAATAAAGATCCTGTAAGATCTGAGACAGTGTTTCTCAAGCCTGGTCCTGGAGACACCCCTGCCCTGCACACTGTAATGGGTTCTCCGCTTTAATACACCCCCTGCAACTCGAAAGGGTTCGCCAATGAGCTGATTAGATGAACCAGGTGTGTTGGGAGCCTCCAGTACCAGGGCTGAGAAACATCTGTCGGTCGTGTTGGTCGGGCAGTTACAGAACAGCCAGTTTGACATGTTGATTGCAGCAGAAAGGAACAGCATATTAGGTGGGTGGTCTTAAAGTTCTGGAACAACACAATCAAATCTGAGAATTCCACACACAACTGAAATTAGGGCAAAATATTTGCACCTTTTCAGAAATAATTGGGTTTTAATCATGTGATTTGCACGAGCAGCACCAGGTCCTGGCAATATACACAGCCATAACATTATGACCACCCCACCATTCATTGTCTATCTTACAGTTTAGTATGATATAAGCTGGATGACCAACTGGGATATTCTTAAGTGAGTCTATATATTCGAGTGTGTGTCAGTACACTGATCCTGATCATGAGAAAATAATTCAACATGAGGTTTGTCACAGTACCTGAAAGAAGACCTTCAGTTTTTCGTGAAAGGCCTTCTCCCATTCTGCTCTTTTTGTCTCGGTGTCTGTCATTTGGATGCTGCTGTTTGGTTCTGCAAGCACAAGCATTTCATAAAGGTCTATTAGTTCCAACAACAATCCAACCACGCGATCTTATCAGACTCATGAGACGCACTGATTGATCAGCTGGTGACCAGAATTGGTTGGCTGTCAGAGTGACTGGTCATGACCGGTGACCAGCTGATCAGTCTTAAATAATCCATTTCGTTTACACTTATGAGGCATGCGAGGGAGACAGTGCCACACACACACACACACACACCCACACCCTGTCTGACTGGGGCCTGGCATGTGTGAGCATGCACAGTGCACATTGGCCACCTTTCACACTCGGTGTGCGTTACATTTCACACTCGGTGTGCGTTACATTTCACACTCGGTGTGCATTACAGTTTGATTCCCTGAACTGGCAGGACATGACTGAAGTGCCCTTGAGCAAGTCACTTAACTTCCCAGACGTTGTGGATAGGGCAGTGCACCACTTCGGGCATGTGTGCTCACTGCCCCCTAGTGTGTGACTTTACTAGTGTGTGTGTAATGCAGCTGTGAAGCTCTTTAATGTCATCTTCATGAATGCCTGTAGAATCCCCAATTACCACCATCCATGTTTTTAATCCCAGTTTCAGAAGTGCCAATTACCCAACCCCTTTTGGACCCCAACACATACGATGCTTCTGACACTCGGAGGGCGAGGACGAGCACATGGATATGTACGAAGTGAGCCACTGCTTCGTTTGCATCGCTTCTGGGCAGCCAGTGCGCTCTGAGGAAGGTGTCGGATACAATCTGTTAGCGTGATGTAGGGAGTCACCAGAGTCACTCTCCAACATGAACTTCAGAACCAAGTGGACCGTCATTGCAGCATCCTCGGCGTTCTTCCCCAAGGCTTTTGCAAGCAGGTCAATGTCCTTTTGAAGATGGCCACACAGGTGCCTCCTGACATCCTCAGGTGGAGTTTGAATGATACCCTGGATCTCCTAGATGAGGAGTAATTCAGATATTTCACATTAATAACATTACCTAATAAAAATACATCTACTATTTCCTCTGAACGTTTATTTTTACAGCTAACAATACGGTACTGTTGACATAAACACATCCCTGAGTGCTGTCGACATACCTCAGTGTGATCGATTGTGCCCCAGAGCATGGACGAGTGCATGACGGCTCGGACCAGGCACAAGTTTGCCCCGTAAAGATTCCTCTCTCCGTTTTGTTCCATTCGACTGTTTGGGTCCCCGAGGATGTGACCTCTCCCACTGCCCCCCGTGTTTCTGTGTGCACCATGTGACGGTGGATAAACTGATTAGTATCCCACGACTGACAAACTGAGTAATAATCTGAACACAAATATCAGTTTCTAGGATCCACGTGTCCTTCTTTGTCATATACCTTTAAGGGCGTATAATGTGTAAATGCCCCTTTTTGGCCAGTTTCTGGGCACAGATTGACCACTCTCAGTACAGCAGTGCCTCTGAACCATTTTTTCAAACTTGTGTCAGGTTGGATGGAAAGCATCTGTCCTGCCACAGGTTCTCACTGGGGTTTAGATCTGGACTCTGACTGGGTCATTCTAACACACGAACATGCTTTGACCTAAACCAGTCCGTTGTAGCTCTGGCTGTACGTTTAGGTTTGTTATCCCGCTGGAAGGTGAAGCTCCACCCCAGTCTCAGGTCATTTACAGCCTGTATTTAGCTCCACCCATCCTCCCATCAACTCTCAACAGCTTCCCTCTCCCTGCTGAAGAAAAGCATCCACACAGCATGATGCTGCCACCACCATATTTCACAGTGAGCACGGTGTATTCAGGGTGATGTGTGGTGTTTTGACCATTCCAGGCATAATACTTACTCAAACACTCTGAAACCGTCTACTGGATTGTGTGACACTCCTCCAACTTCTCTGTGACAGTTAAGACACACCCCTTTCACACTTGGTCTTCCACACTGTGTAGAAACAATGATTATCACAGTCGTACAGTATTACTATAATATTCAATGAAATATGCAGATACATATTCAAAGGATGAACTCACATCGCCAATGACAACAGGCTCCCCGCAGCTACACACTGGAGAGGAACAGTTTGGTTAACATTTTCGCTTTGAATGAGAATAAAATGATTTAATGTAAACATTAATGTGTCTCCTTCCAGCTCCACAAAGGAGGCTACATTATTATATGCAGAAATTTGAAAACCTCAGCCAAAATATAATCTGTACTCTTTAAATGCAGTTTTACACTCGTTTCTCCTCGCTCTGTCCATCCTATCAGCTCCTCTGATCACACAGGAGATCTTTGTGGTTCTATAATTCCAGACTGTAGTTCATCTGTTTCTCTGCAGACTTTATTCTCCTCCTTTCATCCTGATCTTCAATGATCAGGACCCCACAGGACCACCACAGAGCAGATATTATGTGGGTGGTGGGTCATTCTCAGCACTGCAGTCACACTGACATGGTGGTGGTGTGTTAGTGTGTGTTGCTGGTACGAGACGCAGCAGTGCTGCTGGAGTGTTTAAACACTGTCCACAGACAGACTGGACATTTCTGGTCGGTGGACTGTTCTCAGTCCAGCAGTGACACTGAGGGGTTTAAACACTCCAGCAGCTCTGCTGTGACTGATCCACTCAGCAACACACACTAACACACCACCACCACATCAGTGTGACTGTAGTGCTGTGTCCCAAGTATGCAAAACAGCATCTATCAAAACAGCTCTTTATAATGTTTGGGACGAAGACACATTTCTGCTGCACAGTTTACAGATTCAAACAAATGGATTAAAGAATTCATTCCAGTTTCATCATAAAAAAGGGGGCGTAATCAAGAAAAAAACCTTTCTCCCAAACACTGAGGAAGACACTGCGGACTGTCAGGGAGGTTAATCTATTTCAACAACATCTGTAATTTGGCCGGGGCTTCCAAAACATTAGAACATACTAAATGTAATTATCATGATTAAAATGAGTACTGACTCCACAATCGTAGTTTTTCAGCCGAATGCTTTGTCCACTCATTTATTTCATTTATGGAACTTGGCATAGTTGGGAAAAAGCAATCCTATAAAAGAAATGAAAAACAAATTAGGACACCTTCATCTGTGTTTTCTTTTTTGATGTAAACATGCAGACGTCTGATGTTCATTACAACCCCATGGAGAGATAGATGTGATATGAATAAACCCATAAAAGTGAGGAAGTCTTTTAAATGTAATTCGCAAAATCCTTTTATCCTTGTGAGGAAAAAGTTCGGACACGCCCACATTTTTTTACTACTTAAAATACCTAAAATTAGAATCGGATGCAGATCATCAGCTGCTGATGATTAAAACATCTTCAGAGAGGACTTTCGAGGAGGTTCCTCAGACATTAAACCTCAGACATTAGTGAGTTAGTGAGTGGGATCACCATTGCCAGATCCAAAGAGCTTTCTGAGACCTTCAGGAAGAAGGTTGTAGATGCAGATCAGTCTGGCAAGCAATTTTAAAAGATCTCAGGACAATGAGAAATCAGCCGTTCCACTGGAACATCATTTACAAGTGGAGAACATCCTAGTTCAGCCCAAGTTCTCTCACCACAGATAAGGTCAAAGGGCAGCTTCTACCATCAGAATGAGACCAAACAAGTTTGAGGAGGAAACTCTTACTATCAAAAACATCAGGACATTACATAACTGACATTATTTCAACCAAAATCCAACGTTTTCCTCACAGAAAATTTAAAACACACATATACAATTATCTCATTCATTTTACGGGAGAAATAAATGACCTTTGACCTCACTAAATACATAGAGGATGGAAATGTTCTTAAACATGAAGTCAATGGAAAATACAGTACCTTGGCATTTCCTGGACTGAAGCACAGAGTCTTAAGCAGCTCCATTTCTGGTGCTGTAGACAGTTTTGCTACCAGTGCGGTGTGGAGAACTATCTGAAACAGATCTCCAGAGTTGGACAGACCAGGGTCAACCTCTGCCAAATGATCCTCCAGCCCTTTTTCGCAGACTGTAACCAGCTCACTCCACTTGCCATCTGCAGTTGACTTTTTCTTCATCACTGTAACCTAAAACGTACGTAATGTCAGTGACCTTTAATTAATGATAGGAGAGAACTTTACTGATCCCTTGGGAGGGTTCCCTCAGGGAAATTAAGGTTCCAGCCGCAGCATCAGTACAGAAAAGGTAGAACGAGATAATAATTTAGTAAAGAAACACTATATAAATATAAAGAATATATAATATAGAGACTGTATTACAATGTTCAATATAGATCAATAGTGCATGAATAAAGAGTCCAGTAGGAGGCGGTGTTGCACATTATTATTGTTATAGTGCTTGAACTGTCCAGATGTGTCGTGGTTGTGGGTTTTGAGTTACTGGTTGTTCCTGCTCGTTCCCATCCTCCATCCTCCTGATGCCACTCCTCCCCCAGAGAGGAGGTGTACAGTCTGATGGCGTTTTTAAAGAGTTTTTAAGTCTGTTGGTCCTGCACTTGGGAAGGACAGTCTCTCGCTGAACAGGCTCCTCTGGTGGCTGATGACAGTGTGCAGAGGGTGACTGGCATCGTCCGTAATGTCCAGTAGCTTCTTCAGAGTCCTCTTCTCTGCCACCGACACCAGAGAGTCCAGCTTAGTGCCAACCACAGAGCCAGCCCTACTGATCAGCTTGTCTAGCCTGTGTGTGTCCTTCTTGGATATGCTGTCCCCCCAGCACACCACAGTGTAGAACAGGACACTGGTGACCACGGACTGATACACTTTATAATAAGGGTTCACTAATGAACAGAAAATACATCCTTGAACAGTTTATTAAGGTCTCGGCTAATTATTAACTGAGACTGATTAAGACAGTGTTAATCATAACTAAATATTAGAGAAGCAGCAGCCAAACACTCTATAACATCAGAACTAACCTACACGATGTGGACAAATGTATTGGGACACCTGCTCATTCCTTGTTTCTTCTGAAATCAGGGTTAGTAGCAGCCACTTCTCACTGGCGTGTGTTGCCGAGAGTGCTGAGTGGGATGGTGTAGGGTGTTGATTCAGAATACTGACCGGTGCTAAATAATAATAAGCTTATAATAAAAATAAAAAAGATTGAAAAGTTATAGAATTATTTCACTTCTGTTCATTGTCTGTTCCTCTCAAATGATGACAAATAGCCGAGTAGCTTTGGATCTCCTGAAAATAATCCTATCTGGTATGTGTGACTGTCTCCTATAAGTACCTAAAATAAATTCTAATAAAATGATGTCAATCTAAGACACACAAATGTGGCCCAGGGTTCTAACGGTAAGCAGACACCAAAACTATCCAGTGTCCATGGCAACAATGTCTACTGTTGCTAGAAACCAGTACTCGGTGTCTGGTGTGTCTCAATTACACGGCACAACGTTTCATTCCAAAATGACGTTATGAAATATAAGAAACACAGATCAGAGGATGGATTAAGATGACATTGGTTTGTGGTTTTGAAGGATTCATTATCGATGAATTGTCCAGGCCTTCTATAAAATAACTGCATGTGTAATAAATCAGCAGTTTACTGGTGAATTACAGTTCAGAAGTTAGTGTGAGGATGAGAAATCACTCAACTCACCAGAGAACCTTCACCTTCACTGTCTATTGAAGATCTGTTCAGTGTAGCTTGCCTCACTGCAGCTAAAGCCATACAGACAGGGAAACGGGCAGAGGTCTCATCAAAGGCCTGTATGAAAGAAACACACCATGAAATAAATGTCAGATGATGAGAACAAGCGTTCCGACCTAAATCCCTGACTGTGTCTCAGGGAACCGTTCCATAGCGCTGCTTCCCTGATCACCATAGACCACTACATCATCAGAAGTATGTACTAAAACGCACGCTGATGATGGGGAAGCATCTCAATGGAAAGGCTGTAACACAAAGAAGGTAAATAATAACAGAGTCATCGATTGTACCATCCACATCCACGATTTACACTCTCTTATTAATAAATGATCATTTCAAATCTTAAATCTTAATATTTTGAGTATGAATGGGCTCTGTTGATCAGACTATTTATTAGACACTGTAGGAGGGTAAACAAATCTAATGTTATAATATATGTGACATAAATGCAGAACGGGAATAAAATGAAAAACACAGCTTTGAAACAGTCCTGGAAAGTTGTGCAACCATGTTCCGTAGTGTGTAATTAGAGGTAAGACGGCCTACAGAACCCTGTAGGGGTTAATTAATCAGAAAATGCTCCCAGCAGAAGTATAGGTAGGATGTTTGGAGCCTAAAACACAATATGAGTGTAAGAACAAGGTAACTGGGGTGATATGAAATGGTTATTGTATTAACAAGCAGTAACAACTGTATGGTTTGATTGCATACTGCCCCCAAGGGAAACAGAAGAATCCAGAAAACGTTATAAATCGTGGGTCAGCTCGTTACAGGGCTGATAAGTGGCACATATTTATGGGTAAAACACACCGTGCTCTCCTCCCTGATTGGTCTGCTTTGTATATGTGGAGGGACCCATTGCACTTATTTCTTACATGGTAGATATTGTGGGTTTGAGCAGATGAGAGAACAGCTCGACTGGCTAAAATACACACAGTTAAAGTAATGACTTACAGTGTTTTAGGGTGTTCTGCAAATATATCCTATTGCTTTACTCATTTACATACTCATTTACATACTCATTTACATACTCGTACAAGATATGACTCCTTACGTATGTAAATCTGTCCTGTCAGTCAGTCCAGTGTATTCTATCAAACCTTTTTGATGTGGCACAGAGAAGCTACCATCAAGTCCATCATGGTCACTAACAGCAAGTTTGGAGGCCATTTTTAAAGTTTCAGCACCACTGAATGAATCATCGAAAAAGATATATGATTGATTTTGATTTGATGTTTGAGTTTAAATCCAACTTTCTATTAAACATCAAACTCAGCAAAGTTATTAAACTCTTCTATTGTATTTCCTGCTCAAAACGTGATTCTGAATGGAGCAGATGAACAGAGGAGTGAAGCTGGGAATGAATTGAAGTGTTTCGTGAATCAAAAAGTAAAAAAAAAAAAACAACTAAAAAGAAAATGTTGACTTTAAATGTTGATGTTGAATTTTCAGTGCTGTCCTCGGTTACACTGACTAACAGGCAGAATGACTGACGGTCAACTGTTTCAAAGAGCAGAAAGTCTGTTTATGAACGTTAGATGAAGTACCTGGGAAAAGTCCTTTGAAGGCTCTTCTAGTGCTTTGACAGCTTCAACAATAATCTTCTGATACATTTCTCCATAGACAAGGAAAGGATCTGCGTGCTCGGCCTGCATGTTCTGGTGGGGTTTCAGAGCATCATGATGAAACGTAATATATACACTATTTAGAACGTTCTCAATCAAAACGACTAAATGTGTTACAGTCGTATGTTTCATTCATGAACAATTATCTGCCACGATCTGGAATCACTGCTCAAACGGCAGGGATTTGTACTGCAGATTATAAATAATTATTTATAACGATTATAAATAACACACATACAGTCATGTGAGAAAGTTCAGACGTAACATATTTAATCATCTAGACGTCTGATCTTCACTGTAACCACACTGAGAGATGCAGGTGATGAACACATACAACTGAAGACATGTCTTTAAACATCATTTATAAAATGTAATTAATAGAAATATCATTTCTGTAAGTGTCTACCGTCTCTGACATCGACCGGAAGAACGACGTTCCCACTCCTCCAGGCGGAATTCTTTCAGCTCTGTGATGTTTCAGAGTCAGTCTTTGTACAGATGCTCTTACGTTCTCCTCAAACCCCCTCTGATACCATAAAGATCTCATAGTGGTTTCTATGATGGAGAGATCTCCACACCCTGCTGCAGCAGAGCAGCTCCAAACCATCACAGTTCCACCACCATGTTCACAGCTGATATGAGGTTCTTCTGCTCAAATGCTGTGTTTGGTAGAAGCTGCACTTTGTCATCAGCTGTGGCGAGATGGTCTGTGATGAACATTTTAGGTTTGTTGCTTGTTCTAAATGTTCTCCACTTGCAAATGATGTTCTGGACAGTGGAACGACTGGGTACTAATTGTTCTGAGATCTTTTTAAATCACTTCTCAGACTCATCTGCATCTTCTGAAGACCTCAGAGAGCATGGCGATAACCCACTCACTTCAACAATCAAGGGCAAACCAGACTAAGGTCTGAGGTTTAAACAAGACCAGCTCCTCCACATTCCTCTCCAAAAGATGGTCTGATCAATAATAGCTGATGTTCTGCACCTGATTCTAACCAAGGCATTTTAATGAGTAATAAATGTGGGCGTGTCCTAACTTTTCCTTCACAAGAAAATAGTATTTCTATTAAATTATGTTGAACAGACATTTCTTCAGTTGTATGTGTTTAGTTGTGTCACGTATAGAGTCGCTGTTTAGTTCCCTGCTTCCAGCAGGTGTGTCTTGTTTTGGTCTTGTCTCCGCCCCTTCCCAGCTGTGTCCCATGGGTAACCCTTCGTAATCGTGTCCCAGCCGTGCTTAATGTTCTCATGTGTGTATATGTACTCAGTCTGGTGTCCCGAGTCTACTGTTGTGTTACGTTCTCTTGTGACCCTGTTTTAGTGGGGTGTCCTCATTTTTTCACACGACTGTATAATGTTTATGTCACATTTCATTTGTCTTATTTATGAGCAAATAAACAGAATGTATGGTCTAAAATATGGAGACGGCATCACATTTGAGTTACTTTCCTGAAAATGTGGTCACTTATACAAACACTAGTGCATCTCAAAAATAGAAAACGGTCAAAAAGCACATTTCTGGTCATAATTTTATTCAAAAAGGTCATATTTCATATTCATTACACGTAAAGTGACCTTTCAAGCCGTTTAGTTTGTTTTACTGTTGATCAGTTTGGCTTATAGATCAGGAAACCCAGAAATCCAGACTCTCAAAAAACGATGAATTAAAAAATGATATTGAAATTCGTTAGTTAAATAAGTCACTTTAAATGTAATGAATATCATTTTTTTTTTAATTAAATAATCAAAAACATTTTGAGAGGCTTCATTGGTTCATGTGGATCACAGAGCCTCACTGTAGCCTTTTCACAGTCAAGAATTAGCTCATTATTCTGTGATTTATTTTAAAATATTCATTTAACTCTTACTACCTCTAGAATCTTTTGAATCTTTTGATTTTACCTGTCCTTCTAAGACTTCACTTGGTATTGCCCACTGAAACCGCTCACTTTCCCAGAGGAGATGCAAAATGCTGGATCCATGCAAATTGAACAAATTCCCTAACAGGAATATCTGAATCCAAAGATTCCCCTTTTTCAGTACGAGCGCCTGCAAACTCTGCACAAGGTGTTCGTTGTCTTTAGGACCAACTGCGTGCTCTGCAAGACAAATGTCTACATTGAATTAGAGGTTCTTTAAATTGGCCAAAGACAAACCATCTAATATAAGATCCTTCACCGTCAGACAGATCAGCTCTGATGACGTCCGAGGCCACAGAGATGGCGAATCTTAATTTCGCAATCGTGTAAAGCTCATCAGAAATCACAGCTTCATCGGGCTTCACAAACACACAGGTATCGAGACATTCCTTGGCCTTTCTGATGAGACAGCCTTGGCTTGAAGAACGGATGTGATCCTACAGAGAATTTTGGAATAAAAGTTTGAGTCAAAAATTGAAACTGTAACGGATAAATTAGGACTGGTGTCAGTGAGAACCAGAATTCACAGCAAACCTCAATGCTGCGCACCACCATGAAGTACAGCTCGTCACAGTTTCTCTCGTTAGATTTCAGAGCTTCTTCAATGAACCTCTGAAGCTGAGGAGCAGTTTCTTCCATCCTACACAAGAACAGAGTCAGATGATAAACTGAGGAAGTGTGGAATGAGAATCAGAAACACGGGTCCTTTGATATCATACAGCGAATGTTCCTTTCCTTCACTGATCAGCGTACGAGCAGCTCTACCGGACTTGTCTTGCCCTTTCAGATGCTACTTTGAGTTCCTTATTGGACACCTAATGTCCTGTTATGCTCTTTTTTTTGGAGTGCACAAATACAGCTTTATTGCTTTTCCCTACTTCATTATACCAGGCTTAAGGAATCAGGGAATTACACTCCGGAATGGCCAAAAGGATTTTCCTAATCATTAACTGCTTTTAATTGTAATCAATCAATTGTAGCCAATTACGGAGACAAACAAATTCCCTAAATTCTGATCATGTTTACACACAATGACGGTTTTATTATCATGTTTGAACTTAATTATATATGAATTGCTTGAATCAAAAATATAGAACAATTTGCACAAAACATTATGTAAATGAGAACAGTACCCGCATTTCAGTAGGATCTTGAGCACGCAGGACTGTATGACAGGGTCTGGTTTCATGAAGTGCTGCAGTGTGGACGGCTCGGCTGTACCTGTGGACATGCAGGTGTGAAGGATGATTTAAACGATAGCACTGAATTCTGTTTACATGCATCATTTGTATTCAGTGAACTGAACATTTACAGGGAAAACGTGCTGTAAGATGGCTTTTATGCTTAACTTTTACCAATATGATAGGAAATAAACACTAATTGTGCATTACAATGTACACAAGTACATTCTGCAAAGATGATGTCCAATCTGACCTGCATTGATGTGTTTTCGTCTTTAATCAAACACTGTATTAAACCAAAATGCTGCGTAAACCAATTAAACTCCCTGATAAAAGCAGATGTGACATTGCTGCAAAATGTCCGAGTCAGGTATGTAATTGATTACAGGTGTGGTCTGATTAGACTCTGCCCTACAAATGGCTCTCAGAGGCTACTTTTGGGTGGTCTACCTCTTGGTGAGAGACGAAACGCCCCTACGACACACCCAAAGACCTTTTGACAGACTGGTTGACAGACTCTGGGAGGGGGAGCGCCATCATTGAGAGATGCAGGATGGTTGATTCAACGAATGGCTGACCAAGCCTTTGTTCGCAGTGGTGCCATGACCCGAGAAACGTGGACGGCTACAGACCGCAGGGGTATTGCCTTTGACAAATCCAGGTCCTGTTTATGATCTGATGACAGTCGGGTTTGAGTGTGGAGGCCTTGTGGTGAGCGCTCCATTTCTTGCCTTTGCTATGGACCAAACTGACCAAACTGCTGGTGTGATGATCTGGGGAGCATCTAATAGGACAGTTAGTAGTGATACCAGGGACACTATCAGAGTGATATGTGCAGGACATCCTGCGGACACACGTTGCCTCTCAGGACGGGAAATCCAACTGGAATTTTCAGCAGGATAATGCTCCCTCACACAGCAAGGGTTTCCCAGGAGTGTTTCCGCCAGACTGCCACACTTCCTCGTCCTGCCCGCTGGAGCAGCTGGTTGCCATATATAAGCCTATAAGTGTGCAGGATCTACAGACCCTGCTGCAACATCTGTGGGTAAATGTGCAAACAGAACCTGTACATCTCCATGTCCAGCTAACAGGTAACATATCCTCACGCTTCCCACTACCAACACCATGTTTGACTGTTGCTTTGGCTTACTATCGTCCAGACACTTTAGTGGTTTGGAGTTTGGGTTTATTTGTAGTATTGTTCAAAGGTTATGAAGGCTTTTAGAGGACCACACAGATAGGAGAACATTTCTCCATGCACAAATGTGAACGTCATTTTAAAACGTGCTATATTTTAATGACCTAAACGTGAGCAGCAGCTTCCAGTCACGACTGTATTGTACGGTTGAGTTTCTTGGAGATGGTAGTTTTTCAGGATGAACATAAACGTATACAGAAATTCACTGGTTTAGTAAACGATCTGCACGTCTTCATGCCGTGGATTAGTTACCTTCAGCAGCCGGGCTACCTTTCACATAATTCATGAGCATGTTCACTACTTTTTCAGGCAGCTGGTCTTTGCTGCTGACAAACTTCCTCATGAATTCCACAAAAAACGAGTTACACTTCCTTCGGAATCTGTTCACCTTCCGGAACGTTTCTCTGTGGAAACCATAAAAACATTTGATCTAATAAATGTACAAAATAAAGTAACACAATAAAATGGAAATACACAAACGCCAGTGTTCCTACTTATCAACAACTCCACATGGTTTGTAGTTTTGATTTATTTCCTTTTTGCATTTCCTGCAGTGAGTGTCATTGTTGTCCTTCAAACAAGAGATGTGGAACATATGTCCACACTGTAGTTCAGCCGTGTCTTCGTCTGTGAATTCTTTATCACAGTACAGACACACCACCCTGAAAAAAGACCCCAAAGACGTTCATATAGAGGTTATAATGATCCAGAGACTGTAGTGATTTGGTTCAAATCTATAAGTTTAGCTAGAATTATCTAGAATGTTCTTAGTCTTTTGTTTGCACAGCTTTCCTTCCGGTGTTATAGACAGACCAGTGGTACTTCAATTAAAGGGGGGATATTTTAAAACTGTTTAACTCTATTTAATATGTCTTTTCCTCTTTTTTTTTATTTTATTTGCAAAAAACACAGAAATCAACTATATGTTAATATCTTTATGAAAGACCTTTTCACCTTAAATGTGTATTTACTTCAGATGTAAACACTAACAGAAATGCCTGTTTTCTTTACTCATTTTTGAACAAAAAGACTTGAAACTGAAATTAAATCATAGATCTCTCGTCAAAATGGTTGTGAATCTAAAAACGTTGATGATCCTTTATTATATGGCTCGTTACTGTGACAGAATATGAGTATTATCAGACGGACCTCCTGAAGTTCCCACCCTGAAGTATTTTCAGGGGGTGTCTCAAAGCACAAGTTACATTTCCCAACTGCAGGGGGCGCTCAAGACCAAGAACAACAGTCCTTACAGAATGCCGCTTTAATCTTACTCGAACGTCGTGCTCATCACTTCTGAAAAATCACATTTGCTATAAATCGGTGACACTGAAACCAAAAAATGACAATCGCCTCATTTTGACTCACCTGAACACATTACAGGCGTTTCTGCTGCATTTGTTAAGCACTCCTGTGACCTGCTCCACCATGTATTCCATCTGCTTTCCGTCCTCGGTGTTGAGTTTCTATGCACACAAACATCATGTTGCTTTCATGAGGATATTTATTTTGATCACACAGTATCAAGTGGATAAATATAAAAAACTGCATTACCTTCCATGTGAATGTGAGGTTTCTTACAAGAATAGTCAGCAGTTTTTGCTCCATTTCTGACTCATTCTCAAGGAGATGATCCAGAAGAAGGTAGATGATCCATATACTTTGCCAGAAAAGTCTGGAAACATACATGTTTTTCAGTCAATCTAACAAACAATGTGCTACCAAATGCTGAATTCTTTACTATTTAAAGAAATTCAGAACATAAAACTGGAAAGGAGTCAATAGATTGTTAGTCCTGCTTCGTGGGAATGAAATACACTGTAAAATGTCATCTTTATATCTAGAACGTACCTGATTTGTGCAGTCATCTCTGCTGCATTTTCAGAATGAATCGTCACCAAGGAATCCTCTGAAAGGATCAAGTCCACGGTCGTGGAAAGCGACTTCACTTTCTGTAACCACGCTTGGCAGCCTGCAAAGTCTTTGAGTAGACTGTCCTTTGGTTGAAGGCACTGAAGGGTTTGTTTAAGTGCCTTTAAAAACAATAGAAATTCTGTTAGACTTGGTAAATTATGTGCACTCATCGTCAAGGAAATAGTTTCCCCCCTGAAGACATCAAATGACAGGAGTAAATCCTGGTGGTTCCATTTGCCAATGATTCAATTTTTCCGTGAGCAAGGACGGGCCTTATCGCTGAACCTGACTGACCATGTAAGGTTGTCCCCCTGCATCTTCATTACTTTGAGACTTGTGCTGTTGTGTTGGTAGCACGTACCTTCGCAACTGAAGTATACCTCGGAGAACAGTTCGCAAGCAATCGAACAGTTGGAAGAGTTCAAGAGGGGTCGCACAGTAAGACTGATAGAAATGGGATGGTCTTATGGTTGTATTGCGACATAAAGAACCTTGGAGACATACGTGAACTACGGAGGGGGAAAACCAAAATGCACAGAGTGACCCACCAGCCATGAGTGCAGATATTCAGCGAGCAGTGATGCCCTTCACCAGTCATCCAGTTGCATCCACAATGCAGGACTACATGCCCATAGACTGTTATGACAAGTTCCTTTAACATCTCCAAACCTGTCCCTGATGTGTGGGACGCTATTGGACGCTCTATCAACACTCCACCCCTACCACACCATCTGCAGAATTGAGTGAGAACATTCAAGCTGCATGGGATGGATCATCACAGGACACCATTAGGAACCTCTACACCTCCATGCAGAGACGTCTGGCATGTTACGTTAAACCCGACGTCGTACTGAGAGACACCACTTCTGTATGAGTAGATCAATAAATATTGATCAGATCAGACTACAGTTATCATCAGTTATTGATCCTGATCAGCTTTAGAACGGCAATCCCACACGTCCTTCTGGGGGAAACTGATTATTTGATGATGAGAATATTAAAAAGTTTATTTTTATTTTTTTTAGAAGCAGGATTGTTTTATGTTACCAGTGAAAATGGTCTACCTCAGTTGCTTCCCCTGCAGCCACCAAACTGTTATTTTGGAGGTACAGGTTGTAGAAAAGCTGATGGTTGTCATGCATGTATTCATTAGTGACATACAGCCAGGGCAGAGAGACATTTTCAGGCTCCTCTCCAGTTAAATCTTGATAGAGACGCGCTGAGAGTCTGACGAGTGTGTCTGAAAAAGACTGCAAGACAGGGACACATTTTCACACTGATTTACTAAAAGCAACAACTGAGTGACATTTTGAATTTCTTCTGAAATCATGAATCAACCAGTCGGCTTTTACAGTAGCAGCTACTTTACTGGGTCATTGCAGTGAAGGTTTGATTGCAGTTAGAACATTTGAGAGCGTTAGTTCATGAATTTTATGTCAAATAAAAATAATAAGTAGTATTTATGTGATGCAGGAACATTGTAAACAGTGAAGAATGGCAGAAACTACTGCTCTGAGCATCATTGGATATAAAGATACAGGACCAATCAAATTAGTGCTGCACAATATATCGTTTCAGCATCAGCATTGCAATGTCATCATGCATTACGTTCACTTCGCAAGACAAATGTCCCTTATTTTATTCCAGATTTAATTCAAAAATTCAAATACAGATCAGACAGATCAATCTGAATTTGATTTTTTCCCCCCAGTATCGTTCAACCCTAAACCAAACCCACCCACTGTACTGAGAATATGTTGAAACTTGGACTGGTTCTCAAGTGAAACCAGTCAAACTCCAGGTTTAAGAGGGACATGAGAGAAAAGACCAGGTACCAGATATGAACTGCTGCACAAATTAATAAAGTGAAATGGAAACTTCAGCTTGTCCGAAGCAACAAACTTATTTGATGTTCATACCACAGTCTTGTGACACTGATTGAAGCAAGAACTACAGTGCCTTCGAAAGGACCTTCATATTCCCTCCGTAACCTCTTATAATACAGCTCTCCTTAATCCAGATCATGGAGTTCCACTACCCTGTCATTATCATACTGTTCTCTTTGCTCTAACACACCTACAGGACCGGGATTGACAACCACTGATCCAGTGTATTTTGCTGACCTAGATGACCTTCGAGTGTCCACTTATTAAAATCCCAATTATCCGGGATAAGTGAATGCAGTGATATGAGACTGTGGTGTTTCACTTTCTCTCACCTTGTTCAGGTCATGTGGGAAAGCCGGCATTGAGATGTTCACAAGATCTTCGGCGAACAAGCTGAAGAGTTCTTGTTCTATTTTGATGCTTTTAATCCAAGGCAGGTTGATGAATTCTTCAAACGTCTCCAAGCATTCCTTATTTGGTTGAGTCACTGAACCTTACGGTGATAAAACGAGTAAAGGTCATATTTGAGGGTGGGGTGTTGTACAGTTGGGCTGATACCCAACAGGATATTGGAAGAGAATGACGGAGGACGTAATAAGGTACCTTTCAGACTGATCGTCTGTGCCCAAATGTACTCAAATCTCTCTTTTATCACCCAGCTAAATGGGAAACAGCAGGTCCTGGACTTGTCCTTCTGCCCACTTGAGGACAGGACTGACACCGTGTCTTGAAATCTAAATAAAGAAGCATCTTGAAAATAAGACTAGAAAAAATATTCAATATTTAATATTGTGAAATAGAAAGTCGTAAACAGGACTGTGGTTGTGCATAAACATTCACTTCTTTGAGCAATCTTGACTATTTATGAGACATTTTCAGCAATGTCATTGGCTGTGACCAAAATGGATTCGTATTTACGTTTAAGGGCCGTACTGAGTGTAATGTCCGGCTGTCCGGGTCATATAGTGGAATTCAAATGTGCTTTTGAGGGCACTATAATCTCCCACAATGCACTGTTCCTTTATAGTAAACATCATAGCTCACTACATAAGTTGAATATGGACCAGAATGCAACTGTGAGTCTCGCATCACAGTGGAACGAATGGAGCCGATGACGTTTTCTCATAGAGCTGCTGAACCAGTGATCGTTACAAACCACTGGACGCTGTAAAGGCCAGACGTTTTCCATAACATTGACTCATTAATTGGAGGATCATGTTGATAAGCAACATAATGAAGGATTGTTCCATGAGCAGCACAGAGCTTTAAAATCTTTAATTCAGAATTCAGTTTGTGTGTGTGGGCGGAGCTTAAACATGGCACAAACCAGCCTCCAAATGGATTCCGGTTCTTAGAGAGCAAAATTGGCCATGCTCTCTGGGTGGGTAGATGGCGTGTTCAGCGCAATGTTGGTCGGCACAGGCGTCTGTTAGTCATTGTTTTGTTAGGAACGACATGAAGTAACACCCAGTGAACCACGCCATGAAAAAAAGATCATCGTCTCGCACTCACTTGGTAACTGGAACCTTCAGCAGATTCCACTCTTCATCTTCGAATACATTCAGCCAAAATTCAGACTTCTCAGAGGGCTGGTTAATGAGGTTATCCAGGTTGTTGTCTCCATCAATGATGGCCAGAATCTGGGCCAGAGCTGAGGCCACAGTGTCCTCCAAATGAACCCAGAGCATGTGTCTGTAAAGAGATAGTGTAAATGAATAATTCCAGACATTAGAATATCATGAAAATTATAAACTCTCATATATATTATATTCATTACAAGAAACGTGAAAAGCCTTTTTTACTGCTGCCTGGTATATTTAAAGGACAATTCCAACTGCAGTGCACACAGATTATTAACAGATCATTAACAGATCATTAACAGATTATTAACAGATCATTAACAGATTATTAACAGATCATTAACAGATCATTAACAGATCATTAGGGTGATTATAAATGTAGCCAATCACTTCATTCCTAAAGGTTCCCGCCTTTCATAAATAAAGCTGAGTAGTGATTTATGGAGGAGGGAAACATTGTGCCACCTGCTGGAATAGAATTGAATGGGTGGGATTAATCATCATATTGCCACCAATCAGCAGAGGCACTGGACCTGTGGTAGCTTCACCTCTTTTTATACAGTTATTGGTTCTATTTGTGAATTCTACAGAACACAGCTGTTCTCGTTTTTGTGATAATTCAGTGATAATTCAGGAACCGATGCTGGTGTACCACACATAACCTCAAACGAACGTGTTTACCTGAAAGAGCCTCCTTCAGCAACAAAATGATCCGACAAGGCCTGAGCAATAACCCAGTTGTCTCCTTCCTGCAGCTTTTCCTGGGCATAGAGAAGGCTGATGATCCTTTTCTCCAGGGCTTTTGTGAAAGCCTCAGACACGGCTGTGAAGATGCACACCGTTAGACACCCTGCGCAGTATTAACACAGCAAAGAAGTCCAACAGTTATCAGCAACAAGCTCACCAGGGTACTGGTTATTCAGCAAGCCATGAAGAATCTGGATACGCCTGGTTGCTCTCAGAGTGTTTTCTGTTTTGTCCCGTAGCAGTAAAATGCCTTTCTGCAGTGACTTATTCAACAGGAACAGTGTGTCGACCAAGACCTTCTGTTAGAGGAAAAGAATTCACTTAAACAGTCATTTCCATTCTATACTCATCTCTACATTTTCATCCAGTTTATCTGTGAAAGCAGTTCATATTTTTAATTTAATAAATCATATTAATCACATAAATCATTATAATTTTGCTCTCAAAGCGAACCTGTTCCACGGGGAGTGTAGTTTCACAGTTGTCCTGCTCACGGGTTTCTGTAAATGTACGTCATATAATTTGTCAGTTTTAGAACAGTTACAGTTATATTCAGCAAAACACTCATTAATTTTATATCCTGTCTTTCATTACTTGCAATCCCTGACCATGTGATGTGAAATTATTATTATTATTATTATTATTATTATTATTATTATTGTTGTTGTTGTTGTTGTTATTATTATTATTGTTGTTAATAATTGTTAATAATAATAATAATTAATTGACAGACAGAGATAGATAGCTAGATGGATGGATGGATGGACAGACGGACGGACGGACGGACGGACAGACAGACAGACAGACAGACAGACAGATAGATAGATAGATAGATAGATAGATAGATAGATAGATAGATAGATAGATAGATAAGCAGACAGACAGACAGATAGATAGATAGATAGATAGATAGATAGATAGATAGATAGATAGATAGA